>QKMV01000438.1:5529-19482 GCA_003287335.1 Lednia tumana
GAAGCCGAGGGAGTGATAGGCTAGAGAAAGAGATCGTAGAACGGAAAACTGTCTTCATGATGTCTTCTACAGGAAGCTGTCAAACATTCGAACCTGACGAACACTCGTACCAATTTGGCGGACTTTTTATTGCCACGTCCCATACTAGACTCATGGTTTCCATTCGCACTGGAGCCCGTATTACAGTATTTTGCGTCGCGTCGTCGACGCTTCACAATATATTGTCAGCCATGACGACTTTTTTCACTTACGTATTGAAAGCCGAGATCCGTTTAAAATAATGAAATACAAAAGCAGGGGTATCGCTGCCAATAAGCTTTCCTCGATAAATACACGTTTTCAGTGGGATATCACACGAATGCAGTACGTCATTCAACAGCACACAATCAATTGAACAAATGAGATCATTTCAACTCGCCCAGCACAAAATAATATGGCTAACTTAATTTTCAAAATGGTTACATGATAGCGTTACGATGAATTCGATTTCAACTGAAAACTTAACAAATTAAAAGTGTCGAGCGCAAAACTAAGTGACGCGATGAAAAGGTTTGACATCCCTGGCGTAACATAACTCCCGGGGGCGCTCGTGCTTGTAACTTGCTGGTGACAGATACAGTTGCCTCTAAGTGCAATTCAAGATCGCTGACATCCGATCCCGTACACTAACTACGATAAGGCGTTATACGTGCAGTGTACGTTTACAAGATGACAAAGAGTTGCCTACACTCCAAACGTGATATTTGTTTAAATCTCGCTAAATTTAATTGATTATCAACATTCTCCAGTTTCAAGTGTAAAATGGGACTGCCACAATACAAAAAGGGAAAATATTACATTTTTAGGCATTTATAGTAAGCCAAAACTGAAAAAAAAATGAAGGGAGCATCGTTTCCGACTTCTCTAGTCCGCAGAAGCGTGTCCTTTACTGAAAAGCTTCTTCCTACCGTCACCGAAGGATCAACATCTGTTATCAGATGCAATGAAATTACAGAAATAAAAGCACAAACTTTTTCTGATTCAGAAAGAAAACAACTGTTTTAGTAGCGATAGGGATTAACAATCAAACTTTCTTAATTACAAAAAAAAGTATTAAGGCTCGTTTTAACTTCAACATAAAAAAACTTTAAAACAATTTTATTTCTTAGAAACACGCAAATACTACCTTCTATCTGGCTTTTAAATAAGGAAGGAAATTATAAAAGATTACGGAGCCCGAATAATGAAGATAATTGAAATCAATCCCGTTGTCCATGGAGCACAACAAAACAAGAACACTGTTAATCGGGAAATGCAAGAAACAATAGACACAAGAGCAGAGTCAACTTAAATCGATGGTTTTCCCACAGATGGAAAATCTTTATCGATTGAAAGCACTTGTTTGACGTCATCACTCGCCAATGAAGCGAACTAACTCCAATTTTTCGATAATTTCCCAGCTGACTTGAGCCACTAGTCTTCTGAGGCAGAGACGCCACTAAACTAAAGAGAACACTCAGTGCTTTATTGCTCTCGAGTAACTTATGTGCGGCCCTCACTTCAAACCATCTTCTTTCCAACCGCCGAAAATCAATCGACCTCGAACAAATCTGGAATAACCAATTTGTCTGGGGATTCAATCATATTCTTCTTGGCCGCCTCCTACCCAAATTTCTTATCACCCTGGCCGAGCCTTACGCCTGTTGAGCTGGTGGAGGTGCCAGCTGGAAAAGGTCAAATGCCTGCGTCTAGCCGCAGGTGCCAGCCGCGTACCACGCACAGTAAGAATGCGTTAGAATAAACATGTTTCGAACTACTCAACGGATATTGAATACGCGCGACATGGAAGAAACAGTGACGACAACACGTAACATTGGCCTCTGGCTCCCACTGTTATGCTGCCTGAATAAACAATGCTTAGGTAACAAGTAGAGAACAAAAGGAATTGCGTCAATGTGTATAATGTACAAAGATGTCGATTATTTTTGGAGGTTCTATTTCGTTTCTAGTTTTGATAGAAGAAAAGGTAATAATGGTAAGATGTGCCAGTGTTTTTTGTTGATGTGGAAGCAAGGAATCCCCCCCCCCCCTCCCCATTCCTCTCTCAACCAGAGAGTAATATTAACTTTGTTCTCGACAATTGATCTCGGCGCCGTCTGTCGCGCGTCAGGCGGAGAATGATGGAGTTTCGACTTGCTTGTTCAATTCTTCCAAACAGCAATTTTTAATTTTCGAACAAAGTTGACTTTAGACACGATGCTTCTCGTCCTATATAAGTAACTTCGTGGGATATGCAGTCAGTAGTGCAAAGAATATCAAATTTGAAACAATAATAACTCATGCGATGTGGAAATTCCAAAAGAGAAAGGAAAGTTAAAAGTTTCATGTAAATTTGTCATCTTGAGCTCAACTTTCGTAACCATAGCAACTACCTACGGAGACTAATTACTACTATTTGTACGACGACGACTCTTGTTGGGCTGAGTGCTTTCGATTGCTTCCATTTCGCTTGGCAATTAGCATACCACCCCGAAATGGCCAGTACGACCAACGTGGGCGCTCGGTGGAGCGCATTTCTTATTTCCACGAGAATTTCACGATCGACTTGTTTCCAGATAATGGTTCGAAAATTCTTCTGCTCACCGAACAATCGACACCAACGTGCCCCATTGACGCAAATATTTAGACGTGATTTTCAAGTGGATTCCTTAGATCCTAATACATGCATAGGGGGATCCGCCAGACAATTTCAGTTCCAATCATAGTTTTGAAACGGAGTATTTAAGCCTAAGGTTGCTATCAAGTTAAGACTAATCTTTTCAATAAACTAGGAAACGCTGTAATGCGCTTGTGGATTAGCCAGCGCCAGATGTGAACTTTTATTTTAGATACAAATTATTTTATTAATATTTACCGCTCTTTTACATTTTTGCACATGCGAATTGTACTAATGTGACAAATCGAATTGAGTAAATTGTTTCCCCAGTTCCAACTTCAGCTTCGTTAATAATCTCCGTCACACCACTTACAAATAATAATACAGAAGGCAATGACCTTTTTTCGCCAGGATACAATTTTTATTATAAAACTACCACTTGTTAGTCGTAAAAGACTTTTCCCAATTTTTTAATTTTTAGATTAAAAAAAAATGGTTTACCGATTCTCTCCAAAAACCCTACATTTTTACAGCGATAATATAGTTAAACCATCTAACCGTATACTTTTATTCTGGAACAGTTTTCAGGGATGGTACAAACTTCAAGCCGGTCAGCCCCCTTGTTAATCTTATAGGACTTATCTAAATTTCCATTTCTCTAAATAAAAAAAACTCCCCCACCGAAGTATCCCCAAATACCACACAGTTCCATTACGAAACAGTTTGCAGGTATGGTAAACACACTTTCCACTTGGGCTGTACAGCGTTCACAAAAAGATAAAAAAAAGGGAAAGTTCCACATGATTGTATGTAGACGCTTCGCTCGCTCGCTCAATTACGCGGTTATGTTACTCAAATCGGATGCGAACCTTTGCTACGTTCACATACAGAGACTGACTTTACTGCGAAATGAGCAGAAACCTAATCCTAGTCATCACATTGCATGCGAATTTATTCTAGTTTCACAAAAAGGTTTAATTACACCTTTGTAGGTGAGCATCCTCTAATAATAACTGAAAAGCTGACGGCTAGTAGGAACGAAAACGTCATTTGTCGCACACGAATGTAAATGCATTATTTTGCACATGATGGTTATAGAATTACAGGAACCCGAGTTAGTTCTTGTTCCAGGAAAATAATAAAAGCTGCGTAGAAAAGAAACCAAACGAGTTTTACAATTTTACACTAGCTTTACTATCCTACGTATACGTATTTTTCAGATTTGTACGAATATCAGCTATTCGAGAACCGAAGTTTTAATAAATGTTTACCTTAATCATGTATTGAATAAATTTTATACTGCAATAATTCGGAATTATTTTAAAGGGTTACATTTTCCACAGCTCGTGTAAGTCGGAAATGAAATGAATGAAATTGCAAATGCATAATCATCTCTATAAACTTCCTACAAAATGAAAGCAAAGAAAACCGCATATTTGAAAAAATGTCCGAATATATTTTCTATGACTGAGATCAGTTTTATTGAAATTTCAGGATAGCGACGAAAGCTGAATGCATTTAAATCGAGAAGCAGTAAAAGCCTCTAGGTTGGTCGTATCGATCTAGCATCTCTTTACTCGAAACCAAACTAACCCCGTCTGCACGGAAACGAATAGCAAAATGTGATCCGCAGCAAATATCGCACCTTTTCAGGGGCATCTTGCACAGCGGATACCAAACAGATTACTTCCATCCTAGGCATACCTACACAAGTAACAGCGACCAATTAAAGGCATTCACTGGAAACTTGGTATGCTGTGTACCAAAGATGTATGAATTCACACACATTTCCAGGCCGCATTCGTTCAGTTTTTCACGCCATCCCAATTTGTTTCGTAATGGACTCCAAAAATTTGACCATCGTTAATCACGACCATATCAGATGCGGTTAGGAACCACATTCGTTTCTCTACCTCTAATTCTGTCCGGTCTCAAGTAAATAACGAACAGGCGTTGTGGAATTAAAGCAGTGACTGATTACAGCGCGAGACGTGCAATGGGAACAAATAGTAGCGATTACAAACTCTGATAAAGATTTACTGCACTGGGCGAAATTTTAAATTTCATTTAAAATGTTTCCGTCTAATTCGAAATGAAGAAAACTCTTGCCAAGTGTCAATAAAAGTTTGTCGCTTGGCTTATTTCGTGACAGGGAAAGAAAAAAGTGTGCACAGGATGAAAATCAAAGCCAAGGATTTATTTGTGGAAAAGTTAGTGGTGAAAAGCGCATATCATAGACCTTAACAGATATGGACGAGTCTATAAATGGCATAGCAAAACGTTTTAAAGAGATATCATGTTACCAAATGGCAATATGGGCGCGCTTGGATAACCCTATAATGCATTGGAGATTTGCTCGATTTAGTTCTTAAGCCTACTCTATACCCAATAGAGCCGTTTCACCGCACCAGTGCAAAAGTATTTGAAATACCTTCTCGGAACTCTCAGCCTAGAACCGCATGATGGTTGGTTAATAATGCAGTAGTAGTTGCAAGAGCAGCGAGATAACAAACGTAACTGACATCAATTACAAAGTCAACTATATAACGGTTTAGCAGAGTTGAACCGCACGTTTCGCTTCGATATTTCATAACGAGAAGAAGATTCTCAAGTAATGGAGCATGAGCTTTGCCAACCGAGACCACCGAAGAGTTAGCCTTGCTTTCAGTGTACGTTATAGGGTGGTCGCGACTCGTGACTCGTGAGTCTCTTTTGCGGAAAATGAGCCGACCCCGAGTTGCGGAACTCGAGAATATATACCGTGAGCCAAACGGCATCAACCTCCCTAAATGCTCGTTAACCCAATTTCAAAGAAAACTGGAATAGTCTGTAATTGCATTTTCTACAGACTGGAATAAACCAGCTAGTTATTACGTAGCTTCTTTTCCTGAGAAGGATTTCGTGTACAAAATATAAGTTCGATCGACGGATTGAGGACGGAATTGGCACAGAGCACAACCTGCTTCAAAATAGGGTGTAATAGAAAAAAAAAATTGAGAGCTTGGAATCTGAGGACAGGGTAGTTCTTCAGTTTGTAGCATGTGACCTAGCTAAGCTTTAGTTTTGAAAATGGCAACTACCTAATTTCTTTTTATCGGATTGAATTCCTGTAATATTATCTTAATGATCAATTGCTGCAATTTTGCAACTATAAACGAATCCCGTAATTTCATTTCATAACAACATAATAGCATTTAAATCTTGAAGCTGAAACAAACATGGTTGTGAATCTGTTAGGGAAACGCGAATTCACGAGAAATTACTTATACGCTGACAATTAAGTTTCGGTACAAATATACTAACATATAACTTCAAGATCTATGATGGGTTTGAACCAAAATCATTTATACTTAAAGCTCAAACTGTTAGGAGTGCAAGTTTTTTTAGGAAGTATTGGTTGGAAGCAGGGGCCAGAGAAGATGATAGGAAGAGAAAAGAAAAGAAATTCACTGAGACGGGAGCCAGGACAGATGTCCGAAACTACTCGCAGCTGAATAGAACGATCAGAGATTGGAATAGCTGCTACATCTGGAGCTACGAACAGTCGAATTATCTTTGAAGGACTTCACAAACGGCTTGGTAATAAGAGAAAGGATTTGTATTAACAAAAGCACTACCATTAACATTAACGTTAACATAAACATTAACATTAAAAAGAATGTAGTCTGTTTTGTATGTAATGTCTACTCTACATTAGCAGTCACTACTATTTTACCCGTAAGAGCACATCAACATCAACATGTAAAAATATAAAAATGTAATAATATGGGACGGGTTAAAGGTAAGTTGTAATGCGAGAAGAGTTTTATAGAATATAGAAGATGCACTTTCGAAGAGCGGATCAGTCAACATTGTGCGCAACATTGAAGAGTCCATTTTTATCGATAGTTGGTCAAGAATGAGGCAAATAGCGAAGAGAAAATGTTCAGCTTTCCCTGGAATGCCGACGAGTTTTTTCGAGCACGTAAGTATCGAGCCTGTGTAGACTTTGACGCGTTCAACTAATTTTGTTCTTTGAACAGACTTCTGAAACTCGTCTTCCTTTTGCCACGAAACACTATAAAGTAGCCACGCCAAAGAAGATAAAAAGGAATTTGGAATTGGATGCGAGAAAATCCGTGTGTCAGAACATATAGAGGTCATTAGGAAATCAAACAACACATCGTGTTAGATCAAAGACTTTGAGAGCGAACGAACGCTGTGCATAGTGATAAATGTTCGAGGGTGCATCGGATTAAACCTCCTAATTGGACGAATCAAATAGTTTTGCCCACCTGGTTTGGTCAGCAAAGTTGACGACTTAACGATATGCCCTTTGGTCAAACGATTATCAAAGGAAATTTATCGTACAGTTAACTGTCTACACATATACACAAAATACCCGCATGGAAGGCCCTATTTTATTCTATTCGGTGGCTCTTACTATGTAAGACCATAGTACATTTTCATCGAGGTATAGTTCAACATACAATATCTAACCAACAGGCACGAAAGCGCCAAAACTATCATCCAATTCGGCAATTTCAAAGCACACCAAGGATATTATTGAAGATTTGAAACCAAAATTCTCTCGTCCAGACCACAAAAGAGGATTAAGATGGAGAGCTGAGATTGAATCGAGGCGAAGTGATTCTACCCACGACGCGACACCCTCGCATCCAGGGCAATGTGCAGTCACGACAGCATCCTTTGCTCTGAGGACTAGGCTTGTTGTATCAGACGCGTTCTTGTTCCTTCCCCGACCCTAGATTTCAGCCCCCAGCCACCACCAAGTCCTGATACAACACGTGATCAGCTTATCGATGTGACCGATGGTGCACAAAGAATTTGACCCTATACAGAAAATAAATACCTACCAGGCCAAGCCAAGCCGTATTTGAAAGAGGATATTACCGCACAAAATTAATAGAATGCCTTTAATAGACGGAATTTACAGGATTTAGTTCGATCATGTAGGTACGAAGTAAAATTGGAGTGCACTCTATCGTGATAATTTGATTTGGGAAGGTGTGGAGCATGTCATTTGTAATTGCTATTTGTTGAAATAAAAAAAAAAAGCTCTCGTCTGCCACGTAGCAAAGGCATTACCATTGAATGCTGTAAACATAATTAAAACCTATCGCAATACAGAAAACAGCAATAAAATAGTGAGATATAGAATGCGATGTGATTTAACTGCAGGAGTCGTAAAAGCAGCGAATGATGCCGTTATTAAAAACGTGGCTTTTCCTAGCCAGCAGAAACTAGGCTTTCCCGTTATATCACGGCTTATGTTTTCTTCGGGAAATTGATAAGCAGAGAAAAAAAGTTTTATTAGAGTTAGAGTAAGTCGTTGTGTTGCAGGCCGTGAACAAATGGATACCAGTATATCTGACAGAAAGCAAAGAAATCGAGAGAAACTTAAAATTCAAAGTTTTTAACATCCTCAACGTAACCAATCAGATTACGAAAGCGCGTTCACATCGGACGAAATTCGATTATGTAACACCTAAATATTGACGCTTGGTTTTGGCTACACCAAGAACCTAAGCACGGTCAAAAATATATCGACGATAGACTCGGTTCAAAGTCAATTTCCACTCTTATCTCCTCGCCGAGTCGATACACCGTCTGGTCTTTTGTTTTACATTTTCTACTTTGGCGAAGAAGGAAAGTTGCCGCACGACGAATTGCACCCCTCGGAGTAATACGAAGACAAACTATTGCTCGGCATAGATCGTGCTCGTCGTCTTCGACATGGTCGTCGGCGTACTCACATATTCCCTTACGAAGCATATTCGAGCAATCCCACGAGCGAATCCAAATCTATGGCCCATTATCATGCAAGTTTGTTGTTTGCGTATTCCTGCAAGGCTAACATCACACATATCGGCACTAAAAACGTGAAGTTGTGGCGTAACATGCTATATAGCGCAATTTTGTTGAGAAGCGAAAAAATCGTTTGCCAAGTAAATCAAGCTTTTAAAAGTGTTGAAGAAAAACGGATCTTGTGGGAGCACGGAATAAACGCGGAGCTTGTAAATTGTCAAGAGACTGAGTGTAATTGACTGCAAACGAGGGTATGAAAAATAAGTTGTCATTTTCGAACGAAAGTAAAAACAAAAAATGCACTGTTTTCCAAGTTCCAACCACTTAAAATAAATCACCAGGGAATTAGTAACAAAGGAAACTCGACTTTTTGTCTATAATATATTACGACAGCGATGCAATCGCAAAGTAGGAGAATATGAGACGAGAATTAACAATCGTAAAAACAAGCGCGAAGCGAACGGAGCTACGAGTATAAGCCATGCGTATCGTTGCATAGCAAATATACTAAGCGCGCGTATTCTTTACTTTCCGTTGTGTGGATTATCAAAAGTTCGAATTGGTGCTTGTTTAAACTGCACATTGTTTGCTCTCAAAAGGTAACTAAACCCGTAGATATCGCACGCCGTGTAATTTAATTCTGTCTCTCTGGATTAATTACAAGTCATGTCTTAGTGTACCAAACACCAAAATATCCACATTTCGGCGTGCAAGCCAACAATATCTAGAATATAATCCATGGACAAAGGAATCGCTAAATAGATAGATACTGACTCAGCATGGCTCTATTCTTCATTATAATTAAAGATGTCAAAATTATCCAAAATTTTGCGAATTCATTCCGCAATAGCAATCATGAGAAACCCTCAAAGGTAAAATAATTTTAATCAATGTTTGTCAACCGCACAGCGACGACATTTCACTAACCCCTGAAAGCAGCCCGCAAAGCAGAGCAATTTCCACATGGACCCGGCACCTCCACCAGCAAAATATCACAAGCACCTGATCTGCCTGATAGAAATGAGTGTTTTCGTATGCACTGTACGCCATAATATCCTTGATATTACTAAACAAATACGCATTTGCTTTAACAAGCAAATAAATAATAGGCATGGGCAGAACAAGGACGAGACTAATGGGGACACAAGAGGCCAATTAACTGAATGCGCAAAGGCGATACAAAGAGATGGAGGAACTGAATGAACTAGTAACTACCGAGGTAGATGTATTGTTAAGTTACCACGTTGTCAACACATGCGAGTCGGGGCTCTAACGAGGAACCCTCTCTTATTCAACAAATTCATCGGTTTTTAGATCCTATAAAGACGTCTACCGACGATTTTTCAAAAAGGTAGTAGATGGATACAGCCATAGAGGTGAACAGCGGCTCATGCATCAGGGGGCGAAGATTCCGGAATAGGACATGAGAATGGGTGTCGCTATTATCGAATGGAGGAGGTGAAAGAGACTTCTGAATCCGTGACTTAGAATATGCGCGCCCCCGACCTAACCCCATTCCTGTGATCTCCCCTTTCAGTCAAGCTGACTTTGAAATGGTAAAGAAAATGCTTTGCTGCAATTGCGGCTGATTGAAAAAAAAGATGTCGGAGAGAGAGAGAGACAGAGAGAAAACTTTTACGGCCACAAATACGACGGCGTATTCCGTAATTGTGAGTGGCGCTTACTTTGGTCTTGATAAAAAGTCCTCGTAAATTATGCATTTGGGAAATTTAATGTCGCAATACATATTATTTCATCTCGAGGCGAGATAGCCGAGCGAGTATCGATGGCAAGCCAAAACCGTCAGACGTGGTAAAGCCCCGAGTAATGGAGGCATAAGTTAAACAAGGCGTCAAAAGTATTCCGTAAAATTCGTATTCCATTCGCCCGGCGCTCTTTGCTACGGTGTTGGTGCCAACCAGACCGGATGTAGGGAAATGGAAGTCGGCTGTGTGTGGAGTCTCTTTGTTCTAGCACTTCCGGAACTTGAAACTTGTTCCTTTTCGTCTGGTACCCCACCCACGCACACACGCAGCTCAATGGAGTCTAAGGATACGGCGTCTATTTGTTCCCCATCACCAAACGCAGATACTAGGGATCAGGATTAACTACTCTTAACAGCTCTACAGATTTCTGTGCTATCGGAATTACATTACACAACAAGATAAGGGATTCAGGATTGAATTACTCTCTCAAGCGGAAAAAATTGCCAATACAATGCAATGGCAAACGCGCCCAGCGAGGTCTGATGTAAATTGGACGCGACGCGGAAAACATCTTTTAGCAAAGACATGTACAGACTGGAAAAGTAAGGAAATTGAACAACTTCGTTGGCTACATTCAAAATACAGCCACTTGAAATTGGTTAAAATCTCATTTTTTATTGAGCCACTTCTCTGTTTTTTCGTTTAAATCACAACTCGACAGAGATTTGAGAACTTCTCGTAGGTACACTTTTCTGAGAGGAGCAGTATCACTTACATTTTCCCATCGATAGGGGACGATGAAAAATTTCAATTATGAGAGGCACTTTTTTTGATGAGGCGTAGATGGCACTATGTCCTGGCAATATAATCACAAACGAAGGGTTGTTTCTTGCGACGGAGGAGTTTTAATCAATTTATCCGAATTTTTTTCTAAGCGTAGTTTCGTGTACAGATTGAACAAACTTGCGTTTAGGTAACTTTACATTGAGTATTGAAACCCTTATCGTGAGATTTTATACGGCGACGAAATGCGTTCCACTTGTGAGTTTAAATATTGTAATATTAATCGGATGAGCTGCGTATGAATTCTGTCTGCGTTTAGCTTATCGAGTAAACATCAGCAGAGAAAACACGTCCCGTTTTTGTCTATCGATATAGTCCGAAAGATACTTCGTTAGCGTAGAAACCACGAAACCAAATTAATTTTACCAAATAGCCTTCGAGAATAGTAATTGTCGTTTGTATTCACCGTGACCACTTCCGCTTGGGGGACAAACTCAAAATACACCAAAATACCAACAAAATAGACCAACCAACATGCTTCTATGGGTCTAAAAAACCAAGCGGCCCGACTCTCTAATGTTCGGCGATAATGTTATCCTTGGTATTATAAACTATATTTTGAATATAGGCTGATATTGTGATGTTGTGCCCTTTTTCCAAAACGTGTAGTGAGTATTGCGAAAACTGAAGCCAACAGAGGAATTTAGCCCTCAAAAAACAAACGTGGCACCTCCACCGAAAGCTTGCTCGAGAGTTTTGGAAAGGTTCCAGATTCAAGCGCAAATTGCTGTGCCGTTATGGAAGCTACTGAGCCTAATCCTTACTTTATACACGCAATGTATTCTAAGACGGATGAGACTTCATTCAGAAATATAATATTATTCATCGACACAAATTTATGATGTTATAAAAGGACTTGGTACTTCACGGTCTTATGTTTCAAGATATTTTTATTTGTAGCAAGCCCGAATCTGAGCTCAAAAAATAGTACTCTTTCTGCCGAAAGTTGAACCGTAACTTACCTGCACAGTAAAAAATCTAACAATATTTTATTGCTTTGCCCGGATTTTTTCCGTTAAAGGTTTTGTGTGTAAGTTGTCCAAGCAATACGTTCCGACTTCGACAATGCTAACTTTATCATGCGGGTTGAGTGGATATTCCTGAGTGGTAGTAAGCCAACCCATGCACCTATCACACAACTTTTCAGTTCGATTTCGAAGGTGACACTTTAGAACATTTTGGAGACACCATACATATGCGCAATCTCAAAATAACTGAGGAAGCAAGCTTTTATATGGGACACTTTTTTCGTGACACAACTCCACTGAAAATTCTCTGTATTTTTGTTCTGACTAGAGCAGAAAGGCAGCGATAACTCGCGGGAAAATTTATCCCGAAACGGCTCAGAGTAGCGGCATGAATAATTACGCCCCCCTTCTGGTTGCGTTTCCCGTCATTTTCACTTATCATTCGTCAAACATGGAATTAGGTCAAGTCGTTTCAATTTTAACGAAAAAGATCAAAATGCTTTCCGGGGATTGGCAAAAAAAAATGGTACCCACGCCTATAAAAAACCTTCGTTCAAAATCAAGGCTTAAAAGAGCCGAGTACATCTTCAAAGATCTAAATGTCGTTAACCTGGGTTAACAACTTTTGTTAAACCTTGGGATAAGAGGTAACCCTTAGAAACAAAGTTAATTCCCTGGAGGTGATTCACTGTTCCAATGGCTATAGCAATGTAATCATAGAAATAACTCAGAGTTAAGATTTAATCCCAGGAATAACTCTAAACTCAGAGCTTAGAAAAATTGCACAACTGGCCTGAAATGAAATAGTGAAGGTATACGTGAAAACAGGGCGTACTAGCGAGTGATATAAACAAAAGCCGTACGCAACTACATAACGCATGGAAAATAAAACAGAAAACCCATAATAATTCTGACAACTTATTGCTTATTTGTGTGCACCCTTATCGTACATTACGCTCACATGGTTTATATGCAGCGGCAGCTTAACAAGAGGGCCACGTATCTCCGTTATTTCCCGTTGCACTGTTTCACTTGGCGCAAGTTTTTACGATCCCCCGAGCCTAGCAGCATGCGCACCACCGAAGACGTCCCAACGCCCCCACCCTACGCAGACCGTGTCATCGTTGGGGGGTTGTCTCACCGTATTTTCAATGTGGCAGCTTTTACCGTCTGTCGGACGGCCGGCCGGCGGCGGTGGCGGCGGCGGAGGCGGTGACGGTGGCGTCTTGTGTTTATACGTGATAGCAATACCTAACCACGGGGTTTTATGTCCGAGCATAATGTGCCATCCAGACGTGGAGACGAAGCCAAGACTGTAAGGTATAGCTCAATAGAAATTGTCGATCAAGAGAGTTATTTGAGAAGAAAGGAGGTTGGCAAGTCACGTCCTGCAATGAAATGGACTTTGTTGGAACTGCAATATGTTTGCTGCAGCTACATGACCCTCGCGACATCGCGTTTGTTTACCTCGGCAGAAAGTATTATTTGTGATTTACGGCAGCGAACCCTTAACTTTTAGCTTATCAGCTATTAATTTAAATGGCTGACTTTTATTTACCTACTTCCTCAAAGCGCAAATACGTGGTAGATGTAACAAACAAGTCGGCGGCTTTACATTCGATCCGATGTTGTAGTAGTGTGCCATTTGTGAATAGATTAAAATGAAAATCCAGTAAAGAAGCGTAAAGACGCATCAGAGTCATAAAAAACACACAGTCCTCCCTCTTCTTGATGAATGGGGGTTGATAGGATTATGCAAATCGTATTACAACTACCTTCCAGGCCGCATAGACGGTATATAACTCTCAAAACGCGGCACATTAACTTCATTAAAAACAGCGACGATCGAGCAAAAATTACTACCCGTAACAAGATATCTGGAAATAAATGAGTTAAAAGATCGATTAATTAGGTTTAGGGGAAATAATTCGGTGGTTACAAAAATCCAATTCACAATGAGTTCTAAAGAGTTAATTAGAAATTTTGCTAGTCT
>QKMV01000439.1:1175-22798 GCA_003287335.1 Lednia tumana
AGCAAGCGTCAAATGTGGCCGTTCAGGCCTTGGAAACCATGGTAACAAGACAGTAGAGCAAGCGTCAAATGTGGCCGGGAAACCTTATGGCAACAAGACTGTATTTCATAGTTTTCACACGGCCATTTTCAGAAATGGCCACTGTTCCACCCAGCAGAAAGATAACGTCATGTAACAACCAATCGCATATCGATTAGCAAATCGTTTAATACCCGTAGCCTATGAACACATATAGGATGCTGTCGATTTTCGTTCTATGTTATGCTTTAGCTGGGTGGAACACAGCAGCAATTTTTGTATGTAAAGTGTCTTATGACGTCACGAATATGTGAGGCCACATCAGGGCGCCCTCCACGCACGTACCCAACGTACGGGTACCCCGCACCGACACATTTCTATCTAGTGTCAAATGTATTGCGCATTTTTTACGTCCTTTTGAGAATTTGGACAGGTAAATTACAATAAATGTATCGTGACCTGTACCTATTGAAGTAACGATTGAACTTCGCTTAACAATTAACGTAACACTTTAAAGGAAAAAGTTTCATTTTTTTCATGTAAGTGCTAAGCTCAGGTTTTTAGGGTTCATATATTAAATTTAGACCAACTTAAAGGGGCTGTAACCTTCTAAAATTAAATTTTCATGAAGACTTGAAAACATCATAGTTGTCTAAAACGACATTTCAAACAATGTAGTGGAAATTGTATGAATTGATCATAATTATTTCAGATTTCGGTCAGTGCGCGTGGTGACTCGATCGGCGTGAGAATAGCACAGGAATATGCGTTAAATACGACACATTCCTTTGGTAATCACTTGACTGGGGCTAAAATAAACTACCTATAAACGAGCCAATTTTCTTACGGAACGTAGGAAAGATAAACGAATATGCCACCAATCTCCAATACGTGTATGGAACCGAAATTACTTCTAGATGCTTAGGATCGAAAAATGCCCTGTGTGACTTCTTAATGGAGATTTCGACTACAAGAACCCCATCTGAAAAATGACAGTTTGGCCATTTTCTTCCGGTTTTTATGGGAGAAAAAAAAATCTTTTTGCCTCTAAATTCCTAGCTGATGCCCAGAAGTGGCATTTTTCAAGTTTAGGGGATACGTTCTCTTTAGTAACACGTTGTTTTTATACAAATCACGAAGTTTTTCTGGCATATTTACCACAGAATTTCCATCTATAAGATGTGTTCTCTTTCACCCTACACGCAGGATTGAGATATTGTATTTTTCGACCAAAATCCGGATAGAATCTAGTGTAATGGCTTTCTCGCTTTATCAATATGCTTTGTTGTCGAAATCCTCCAAGTTGAGTGTATGCGCGTATCTGGCTTTGGGGTAAACACAAAAATAACCCCTAACAGTTATGTCACTTGATTCTGGCTTCCTTCGAACTTTTCATATGTTTCGCAGTAAACAAAATCAAAACTCACATTACGACATAAACTATGAAATTGTTACCAAAAAAAAAAAAAAGTAGCTATAAAAGTTCTGCGAGCCGCCGCTGGCTTCTATAGCCATGCCGGCACACAGTGGGTGAGGAGCGCGGAAAAGCTCGTGTGTTGCGGGAAGTATCGCGTGGTCAAAGCTCATTCCGCAGGTTTAGAGGTTGTACTCTCGTCGGCAGCCGTTACGCTATCGTAAAAATGACCCTTACACAAATCTGAATAGCCTATATTTCCTATCCGTCGTACGCCTATAGGTATTTTATTCACCCTGACACGTGAGCTAAAAAAAAACCACGAGCCTCTTCGGCATCATCTATCACCCTCCTCGCTGCTCGACCCCTAAAAACACGCGAGATCTAATTCCTCTTGCGCGTGTATTTGTATCTCGGTTAATGCTTTGTTTGACTAGTAACAAAGAGCCTCAATGATATTGATTTCATCTAATGATCACCAACTGGTCATTAATTCCCTGCCTCCAAGCACGCGGCAATAGACGTCGACATCACAATAATTAATAAAAAGAAAAGCAGAACGCGGGCGAGAGATCTAAAGTAAATCATTAAGCTGTATTAATAAAATAGCCAGCGCCGTGCTACGTTAGCTCATGATGCCCATTGTTAATTAGCGTTAGCAAATAGGAACCACCACGGATGATAATTAAAAATAAGGAAAAAGCAAACAGAATGAATGGCACCAAGCGCTGTTAAATACCCAGAAGTAAATATCGTAAGAAGCTCAGCAATGATATAGGATAGAGGGAGCGATGATAAAGAGGATGAGATGAGTCGAACGGCAAAAAGGTTAATGAGAAGATGGTGTAAGGAGACAAGGCGAAGAGAAGAGCATAAAGACGACGACGACGACGACTACAGCTATAGCGGGAGGCTATAACTTGTCCTGAGAAATCTGGTTAAATATTCCGTAGCTTTAATGTCGAGTATATAGTGTTTACTCAAGAAAGTGAATTTGTAACTGAATTGGTACTAAGGAAAATAATAGCACCGACCCTTAGAAAGTACAGCACATCCTTGCGCACACACACAACATAAGGTGAACACACACAAATACACACGTATTACGAAGTACCACGTCTCCCCTGAGCAGATTTTACGATCACTCCGTGCAATATCGCCGCAGTCAGTCGGGCTGGCCTGTGGACCGAGCAAATGTTTGAGTCGTTTCGTCGCACCTCGTAAACCAAGAAGTGATGCCGGGCTCTGATTAATGAAGTTGCCTCGTAAAAGCTAGCCGGGGTAATTAATTCACACACAGTTTAACTTGGCTCGCCTTGCGTGCATGTTTGCCTAGTGTTAAGGGTGGCAATTCAGATGATCACCGTTCGCCTACCCTGCGCTGTGCGTGGCATAGTGTGCATTTAGCTACTTCTGGTTCTGGTTCTGGTTCGGGTGCACGGCCAGTGCAAGATTGCGGCCAATCGCCTGGCAGACAGCATCAGTTGCAGATCATTACGCATCTGCACACGAGCAGAGAGGTAAATACGGTAGCGAAATGCGTAAATCTCGGCGAGGATTACTTCGTGAAGGCATTTCGTACACATGGTACACCAAATACACGAGTGTACTGTGTGTTTCCTGTGCTCATACTTTCAAATGTTTATGTGGATGTGTTTTTTTTATGCATGTGCCCCACCCCTTACATACATATCTCTGCCATTTTACGCATACGACATTACAAATAGCGGTGCTGTTGTTAGGAGGCGGCAGTGCCTTGATGTATAAATATTGTAGAAAAACTTCCTAAACTTTTTGTTTCGCGTGTTTTGGAGTCATGATATTATTTTTGCGTGCCTTGTTGTTTCGAAACTTTTTGTTACGAATGTCATTTTGCAAAATCCACGTTTCTTTCCTCGTTTTTAAATAAATACGAATCAAGAGTTTGAAAACGAACCCGCTGGATTGCGATTGAAATTCTCGTCATCCAAAAGTGCGAACCGAAATCATGGGCCGAATGGGTCTCCATTGTATTGGCAGATTGTTGATATGCATTGTTGAGATGAAATTGAAATGAAAACGATGGCGAGTGCGCGCACGCGCGCACTGCAGCCGCACGGAAAGGATCTTAGCATAAAGAATGCAGCGAGGGATTTCTTTCCTCTTGCCGATTCACTATTGGCTCGGCGCGATCGAGATTTCAAAGAGATTTACTAACGCGATTTCAAGGAACCTCCATTTTCAAATGCGGAGATAAGAAAATGACCAGAGAGCGAACAAAATGTAAGCCCCGAGATTGAGATTTGAGACCATGCGGGAGATGCTATATACGCTGAAGGGTGAAACAGAGATTTAAGAGCAGATGAAGTAGAGATAAGAAAGCTAATATAAAACGGAAATGGAGATGCTGCCCACGTACATAATCAAAACCGAACTACTTGAAAGAAAATCATCTGTTCTTCTTTCTCCTCTTGGGATATCTTTCTCAATCGGAGCTACGACCACGACCGAACAATAAGCAGGACGGTGCCGCCTAAGAAGCCATGGGGAGACAGGCATGTTCTATTCTTACAAGCATCATACTATCATTATATTATTATACCTTCCTAGTTTACTACACCATCACCTGAACACTATCATTCTCATATTTACCGTACGCTTTCATCCAGATTTATTAATGGGGAAGCTGAATCGGTGCTTGTAGCCGTGTGGAGAGTGACCTGATTTTTGACTGGTTTGATTTCTTTGTGATGTGAAGAATTCTTCTTGATTTATGCTACAACTACGCAAACGACGTTAATCATGAAACAAATCACTGAAACTTAATGGCTGTCAATTGCCATGGTGACAAGTAAACAGTCTGCAACCTAATTAACCTATAAACTTATCAAAAAACCACACCTATGTCTGGTCGGTAGTTAACAAATTCCTGTGTTTTCTTTCACGATGATGAGTATCACAGTTCGTAACCATCTCATTTGCATTCACATCAGCTGTAGATTTGAGGGTGAAGACGGTCATCAGAGACGTCGCCTTATTCATTCGAAAGTAAGAAAACCATGTGGACCAGTAGAAGTATTCACGTGTGGCATAAATAAGAAGCGTTCTTTAGTCTGGCCTAAAAATGAAGAAATTCCAGGAATGGGTTCAACTAAACGCATTTCCCATTCCCAGTTGACGCTGATAACGTCCAATCAAATATATCATCAGTTCATCTGTGAGCACTGACAAGCTGATCGATGATCATTCAGGTGAAACATGAAGCTTATCAACGGTCTTTCGTTTCTTGCCATTCTTTCCCTGATTATGACATTAAATAGATGGAGCATACTTAAACCGTAATACCTTCCATCTCATTAGACTAACGACTAGAATTAAGTTAATGTGACAAAATCACAGAACTGAAATCAGTAACACGATTTCACGTTTTTCGCCCGTACGCTAATGTTTGTGCGCACTTACGTGACAACGGAGAGTAAAAGAACCTCGTATTTCCTCGACCAATCGAAAAGCAGGCTTAAATCGGGCACCTCCACCGTGCATCTCACCTGTTTTGTGGAGCCTTGCGGCTTGCGGTATGCGTCAAGGGGCAGTACGAATTCCTTACCTGGAAACAAGAAAAACAAGGTTTACCATCAAGCCTGATAAAATATTTAATTATATCATAGACTCGAGTTAAGACATAAATTTTAATGGGTCCTGTTTTCAGATTGTAGAAATTAATTTCGAACCGCAAGATATCAAGCTGCGTGTGTGAAAACTATTTCGGCGATGGCTATACAATTTTAGCTTATTTATGAGTATCGAAAACTTCGATTTTGGATTGCGTACCAATAAAAAAGTGAGAATCTTTTTCAAAAACCAAAATTACTGAATCAGATCGCGTGCCGAGCGTAACGGTGTTACTTAATTATTAGCTAGATGGCTTTTAATTAGAAAACGATTAACATGTAGGTAGCTCCAGCTCGGCTGGATTGAAATTGAACACGTGATGGCGCGTTCGGATCAAGCTGCGGTGAAACGCCGCTCGCAGCATCCCAGTCTTGAGAACGGATGACTGACAGACACGTGTTCGCAGCGTTGCATAACAACTAGGGGAACTACTAAAGCTTATCCAGGAGTGATGATGCGAAACTCGAAAGCGGAATCTACCCGTACGAAAAAAAAATCAATTACCCAGGCCCGAGCCAGGCCCATGGACTGCCGAACGCATGCATTTGACGCGTTGAAATAGTAATGACAGTTGTAAATCATGGCTGTAGGGGTGCGCCATTTTCATTTGTTTAATGGTGTCCATTTGTCAAGCCACTCATATCACCAGATACGTAAAAATACATTTAAAATTACTGATTAATCGTTGGGTACTTAGCCCTATTGCCTTAATCAGTAATCATAATTACCTCATACTGTTTTGTATGTGTTTGTGTTATAGGTATATGCCGCGTGTTAATATTTCGCTATGGGTGGTTAATGGTTATGGCTCGTGTAAAAAATGCCGTGATGTTTAGTGTGGCTATACAGCCATGTATAGGTAAATACCATAGATGATCTACCCTAGCTGGAGTGCGTAACCTGCCCTCCAGCCAGCTCCGTACTGTGTAGTACTGCGGCTAAACTACCCTCTGGGGTAATGCATGATATGCAAATGTCAGGGTAGTGTTTAATTAGATGATCGCGATAAGGGTGCGCCTAGCGGGGGTGACAGGAACAAGAAGGCTCAAGGTATTCAAGCAGCGCAGCGATATCGTAGGCAAGGGATTTGCTCCTGCTTCCTTCCCCTGTATCGTATGCAACCGTTCATTTTGTTTCTCGTTTCGTATGAATAACTTTACGGGAATTTAATTAAGGTACGAAATATTTCAGTATTGTCCGTATAACTACTTGAAAAAACGAAAAAAACGCGAGGGAGTTACCATATAGTTTAAAATTCATAGATGTAAATTTGGCCAAGTTGTTTTTATTTTTGTTGAAATTGTGTGTAGTGTAGCTAGTATATAACCCTAGGGCCAAACAGCTTGCTGTTACGACGAGTTCTTCACATAATGTACGATTTTACTTGCAAATGATGGAAAATGTCGTAAAACGTTTAAGATTATTTTCACTGATACACGGCTTGAAACTTCACCTATGCTTTATGAGCCTGCCCAGGCAACCCTCGCGGCAGTCAGGGTTGGCACTGGCAGCAATCTCAGACAGTAATCCGCTACCAAAGTGGTGGTGGGGGCGTCGTAATACCCGCCACACATAGGGGAGGATATGGGAAACAACGGCCTCCGTTAGCGTTGATCGTGTGCTCGTCGTCGTCGTCGTCGTCGTCGTCGCCGTCGTAATATGCACGGAGAGACAAAGCTATTCATTTGACAACATAAGGCTTTGAGGTGGCTCCATCCACTGATAACAATGCTAACATAGGATTCACGCTTTCCAATAAGATAACGGAGCGGAAACCAAAGTTTCTGGATAATGCGTTCGAAACGGCGACGCCAAAGTTTCCCTGCGATCCCTGTCCTATGTCCTCAAGAGCCGTGGCCTTTTCGCGCAAAAATGTATTGTTGCAGAAACAATAGTTTGAATGCCATGAATATGCATGACTAGCTCGATGTATTCCAATTGTTAATCTGTGGTGCCTTTAAGTTATTGCTGTGAGGCCGGTTGGTTTGGCATGTTCAACTTCTGCACGCAGGTCGATGCATCTTTCTGGTCTTCCTGGTCGTGGAATAATACGTGGGGACATATGACTACCGGTGCCCGGTGGAATTATTCTCCCGCACATATCACTCAGGAGGTTAGCATGATTTATTACGAAAACCTCGAGCTCGCGTCGCCTCTGTTTCCCCCCCAACCCCCCCGGCAAACAGGGGATGAAAACCAGCCTGAATAACGAGCGCTGCAGCGAAGGAAAAGAGCTCAGGAATGTTTGGGAATTGTATCCACAGTACGGCTCGGCACGCCCTGCAAACGTCACACTGCCAACTATTTACAAACATATCCAGAGATCCACGTCAGGAATATCGGAAAACAGCTGGAATGTTTGGAACCCTTTAGCGTCTACTAATTGAAAGGAAGCCAATTATTTACCCGACATCGCGATACAAAAAATAATTATAAACGAGCTGGCTGATTCTATAATCTATTTGACTCTGAAATAAAACAGTAGCCCTAAATTCTGTTCCGACTAGAATCGGGCTCAGGAATTGTTTTTAAAAATGTTCCAGAACGAAAAGTAACATGTTATGGGATAGGAGATTAATTTAGTAGCGCTTGTCGTGAGAGGATGAAAGAGACGATTAACAAAAATGTGTTGCTTTTTCGAATTAATAATGCTTGGGGTGGAAACGTGAGGTTTCCTCTGCGTTTGGGAACTAGCTACCCTACGCGGCGCCGTTGCCATGAGAAAATGTTATTTATCAAAAGACGATCACTCTAATAAGTAATAACGTGAAAGGATCACGGGAAGTTGGGCGTAATAAAGAGGGCAAGGAATGTAAGGAAGGATTGGGTCATTATGAAATAAACATCCTTTCTTCCGCCGCTCGGGGAACAGAGACGGATACCGACACACAACGAGATTATTGTCACGAATTTCGAGTAAAACTCAGCGTGACTTCGAAAATCGTGTGAGAAAAGGTGTGCATTAACGAAGAAAAGAATATGATGACGAGAACGGAAGAAAATAATCGGGACTCTGACTTGGTATGAAAATGAGAGATGACACGAGTTTCATTTGTGAAGTAGCGAAGAAATTGATAGATAGGCTAAATTAGAAGCACTTTCCCGTGACACGAAGGAGGGAGGTAGCTGTTGAAATTCAGATTAAGACGTCTGCCTCGGAGTGTAGATGGAATTTGTTGTCTGCTGCTTTGATTATTCGGATAAAACTTGTTTTAATTAGACTTCATCTACGACTAGAGTGAATTAAATTGATTCTAATTCCAGCCTCTCAACGCTTCGCTCAATCACAGCTTAATTACTCCTAGACGCAAAGCAATTTATTTTAATTTTATATCTGTGTACTTGCACTTCAAAGTGAGAACGACCCCGTATTCAGACGCTTTTTCATTTCCAAGAGATGTTCATTCCATGCGCACCAAGTGACAAAACGAAAAAAAATCGTGGAAATTGAAAATATCTCTAAAAGAAAATTATGATTTGAAATTTCGATTTTCTTGAGAGTGAAGCAGGAGATGTACGAATTTCTTTCACTCGTGATGCGTTCTTTGTACCTTTGAAGTGCGTATTGTTGTGCGTTAAGTCCTTGACAAGGCAGCTCGATCATCGAGTCAGCTCACGCGTTATGTCGCCGCACGCACAACGCACGCAACGCAACACAACGCAACGCAACGCACAATGGTGCACACATTCTGGTGCGTATCAACGACTACCGTATCAACGTGTGGTATGCAAAACACACTAAGCACCCAGAGACATGCAAACTTGTGGTTATAACGCCGCAGCCGTCATAAGCCTATTGTGGTAATTAAAGTTAGTCAGTTTATCGGAATGATGCCATCTTCGAAACTTGAAAGAAATATAAAAATACTTGTACGAATGTGGGAAATGAAAGTGTGTGATAGTTCAGCTGAGTGGCGATTTGGTCTGAAAATCAATGGTTATTGCGTCGCGTATTTCTCATGGGTAAATAATTGCGTTTATACTTCATCGAATCGCTGCGCGGAACAATCAAGATCCAATACCGATTGATTGCTTTTCAGATTAATCGATGATCAATGAAGTGTGAATCCTATACGATTGCTACTTTCTGGAAACAAACTTCATAAAATGGGTGGGTGGTCTTGGATAGAAGGAAAATATTTTTTGCTATCGGAAAAGATATTATTGGAAGATATTTTATTGAATTTTGTCAAATCGTCTAAAGAATGCCAAAGATTTTTGAAAAAACCCAACATTTTTCGTGCAATATGACTCGGCGCAGCAACATAATTTATCTCAATCAATCAACATACGCCCAATACCCGAATACTTTGATCGCCGACAGTAACAATCTGATTGATCTGACATGTATGTAAATGAGGCTAAAACATTCGCGATTGAGATTTAGCAGCGTAGCGCAGCTTTCGAAGATGCTTGCATTCTTCAACTCCACCCCATGCAAAGAAATTGGCAGCTCAGACATGGTTAGGGCGGGACGTAATTCGCGACAAGCCGAGATCATTATTGCAGTTTTGCGATCAGCCGGCTAAGCTCGCACTGCCTCGATCGCTGCTTCTCATTACATCTGTGTGTCTCGAAAGTCGAAACACACACACACACACACACCCTTATCAAACGTAATCCACATCCATCCGAATCAGCAGGTTTATCGGAACACCCTCTGCGTCCCGGCCACGTCGCATCTCTAGCCAAAAGATCGTAATCAACGAAACATCTGACTGCTTTTCGACACGACTTCTCTATTCACCAACGCCAAATCCACAGTTTATTTTAAATATCGTTATAAAAATCAAGTACGTACGCGCTTTAACTTCGTAATCTCATGCCACTTAATCTAGATAATAATATAGTTTATTTCTAGCCGTGAAAACACCCAGATCGCATGATGAAATAGATTAAGAAAACTAAACTCATGAATGATGGAACGATCTACTTCTCTGGGCGCTGCACATAAGATGTCAAACGAAGATTAAACCGCGAGTATCCGTAGATTTAAACGCGATCCGCGTCGTGTCGCAGACAGATCTATCACAATCAAAGTTTCCGAATAAAGTCGGCTTCCCACCTCCCCGCGGTGTAAGGTCTTTCCTGATTGCATCGGAGTGTCCCGACTCCTGATGATCGAATTGCGATGAATTACCCTGCGTAGCGACGAGTGATGACGTTGAATATCATTGAGAACGTCAACACCGTCAGCAAATTTCGGCACCAGTCTTGCCGTCAATCGCAGTACGCCGACATTGATTGCTAGTTGCCATTTGCCGCACGCACTTTGCAAGTTTGCACGGCTGATTTCACGCGTTAGTGTGACGTGGCGCTATCAGCCTCGTGAAATAACTGAGCGCCGATCTGGTCGTGTCGGAGTCGGGGATTTAGGTTCAACGAGTTGGATGCAGAAAAAATGATCACATCTATGGAATGAATTTTTTTACGAGCTTCGAAGGAAGTTATATTGGCGAGATTGATTCCCTTTTTGCGGAGAATTTAGAATTGGGAGAGCGCGTGGGGGTGAAATCGGGCTGACAACTTTGAAAGAACCGCCATGGAAAAATTAGGAACACCTAATTGCAGCTACATTTTCATGTAACACGATTAAGACATGGGTTGTCAGTGTGATTATGTTAAAAAAAAAACAGTTAGTAAATGGGTTCACTTCTGAGAACTTCTAACAAACAAACTGCCTTGTTTGTTGTTTGTTAGAAGTTCTCAGCAGTGAAACCCACTTACTAACAGTTTTTTTGAAAACTAGTGCTGAAATTAGGTAGAAGACATGAGTATTAAGAATTTATTATTGTGATTATTTCTTTATGGTTAATAGTCATTTAAGCAACGAAGAAAACTCCATAATATCATGTATATTCATCGGTGACTATTCTACATTGTATTAAAAACAATGATATTGACCAATTAATGACGTTAATAACATGGCTTAATAACAATGAAAGGATATCACAAATGTAATGTGATTACCGATTATATTTAATGTAAAATAGTCTGCTTAATTAATCTGTGCGATGATAATGTGCTCGCTGCATGATTTCAAGGTGTACGCAAGCTCCCGTTCAGATTTAACGAGTCTCTGGCGTTTATGCAACCCATTCTACTCGAGCACTCAGCTGGTTGCCTAACTTCCCAGCGGACAAAGTGCTCGTAAAGAAAAAAGAGAGGCGCATCCACCGAAGAAAGTACAATAAACTTAACTCACACTCCCCATTAAGTGGAATTTAGCTTCAGATTCTGTTCGCCTAGAAAACTATAAAATATTCTCCACCCAGCCCTGTGCGCCCATCTCAGACCGATTCGTATTCAATTGGATGCAGAAAAGCGGTGATCAAGAAAACGACGCCAAATTTTATTGATGCAAGTCAGACAGTATTTATGGCTTCGCCTTTTTAACTGGAGTTCAATTTCAATTAACAGTTAAAACAGAACTGTAACATTCCCAATTAGGTATATAGCAATTATCTTTTGTCTAACAAAAAATATACCGTCTGCAAATTTGTGATCGTGGTTAAAAACTTAGAAACTAGAGATCGAGTCGTTTCAGATTTTCAAATCACATTTCTCTTAAGACATCAGGTTATGGTGTGTGAAAAACCTCTGATCGGTGACATTTTGGAACAATTACACGAGACACATTGTCCGCCTGTTGATGTCGCACATATTAAACTAACGATGTGCCGCATTCAATCGATGGACTCTACCTGACGAGAATTGCACTCGATATCGTAGCTACTATACAAGCTTGCTAATCGATGTCACTGAAGAAGGTGTGCGGCCAGTGCAGTTAGTAGCTTTCATGTTGTACTTGTTAGGAGAAACAGAATAAACTAATTTGCTGACGACAAAGCGAATACTAAACGGAGAACAAAGCTCGAGGAGCGAAATTTGATTTTAGAATAAATGGTTCATTGTCGCATTGTGATCATTAAAGAGTACAATTTTTCGCAAACGAAAGAGTCCTATATACGTACCATCTAATGACTTTTTTCATTAATGCATTCATAATTCATACACAAAGGAAAGAGCGTTTGAATTAGTAACGCAAAAGTGACAATCTCAAAATGAACAAATGTGACTTCTTGATTGTTTCTCCGTTGAGCAAAATTGAAAGCAATGTTTCAATTAAATTAATTATGCTTTGAATCCAGGCCTCTTTTATGGCAGCTTTACCTCAATGAACAGTCATTTTCTTAAATTAAGCCATTGAAGAAAAGTAAAGAAGAAAATGAAATAAATTCACGAAAGCGTACCACCGGCCTCTTTGTGTGTAGAGAATATTTTGTTTACTTTATAAATGTCGAAAACCACTAATTGAAGACTGTTTATAGTAAGGCTCATAAGACAGCCCCGTAAGCTGAGACTTGCAAGTAAGTCTAAAGTAGTCAACCCTTTAAAATAGGCCTCATTAGAAGCAGAATTCAAAGGGCTTTGAACAAAACGACGCCGATTTTGTCGCGAAAACGACGCAGCTCGGCTCGGCGAGCGAGTGAGAGAGCAAAGCTGGTCGTATAAAGTTCCACAATCAGAGTCAGACAGAAATAGTCGCATAGTCGTGGGGGTTTTCGATGGAATCAGATGAAATCCGTCCGGATATTAGTTTATCGGTCGCCTCGGGGGGTGAGAACTTGTCCGGATGGGGACAAAGTTTGGACGATTTTATAGGGGTTGGTAGCTGCCACAGTTTGGGCTGCTACCATCGTACGCCACACGGAGGAACGCTATTTTTGATTGCACGTCGAGGCATATCGGTGTAGAATGGGCGCAAAGAGCCTGAAGGCTCCTGGACCATTATCTGCTTGCCTTATTTCTAGCCTTCTATCCTCCCCACGTTAGAAATGTAGTAAACTGTAAAGCACGCACATTGAAACAATGCCACTTGATTTGGGACACTTTACGTTTTATCAGCTTTAAACGAGTTGCCAGTGAAACTTGAAACGGTTCGTCCGAGGAGAGACTGTAATTAATGGTACAATTAAGCGATGAAATGCATAGGCGACTTAGTATGCTTTGTCCACTGCGACAAATGAACTACTAAAGGTGAACACTTGAAATGCTCTTAGTTGAAACTTGAGAATCTGTCAAGCAAAGTAAATGTATTGACTGTGAAAAAAAAATGTATCAAGTCGATATTGGACAGTTATTTGTTCAATGTCAACGTCAAATTGAAAACCAAAAAGGCACCTTTGTCAGCGTTTTTCTTCGCTTTTTGTGTCTCTGGTTATTTACCGTAACGTCGTTATGTGAGCTCGAGGCTTTGAATGCTCAAAACACAGAGGAAATATATTTCGTTTCGTTCAACTCTTTGTGATCACGCAAACAAGATGAAAAGATGAAGCCACGAGTTTTTTTGGACGTTGGTGGTCTCCAGACTTTCAGACCAAAGATCTCGAGCAAACATACGCGCGGGATCTGAGGAAACGAAATAACAGTCTTTCTGCAATTTGCGAGCCTCACCAAAAGGAAACACAACACAGAGACAGGCCTTTCTCTCGAGTTTATTCCGAACGAAAATCGCATCAGCGTATAATAACGTCATTTCATTATGAGATTATTGAACTGAAAATCTGTCCATGCTTTTAGAAAATATATCATTCGGCCTCCGAGACTTTCTGATCTGTACAAGGAATCCCTTAGATAAACGCTAAGCTCCATCTTCATTAGATTCTCTCTTATTGGCTTATTTTATTCCCGTGGGCTTACAGATGACACTGGCATCTATCCAAATGATGATTTTACTTTTTTCGAAATTTCGTCGACGCTTTTTTTTTTCTTTTTACTTTCGTGTCGTGTCCCGAAGGTTGCCTTCAGCATTTTACCTGTCCAAACTCTGCAGCAAGTTCTCTCCCGAAGCCCGTGGCAGAAAAAAAACATATGAATATGTCGGTAGCTAGTATTTCCATAAAATTACAAAATAACAAAAGTTTGTGAGCGCAATGTCAAGTCAGTCGGTGGTTTATCACGTGTGCCTAGACATGCCAGACTTGCCCTGGCAATCAATCACGCGCCCTCGATTGCAGTTTCGTTTGACGGTTGCACGTACGAAATTCTGATTCGAAAAACAACCGCTGCGTTACGAGACAATGCGAAATATCATCTTTGTGTAATGTCACCCATGATTTGTCGTTTCTGCATTTTCAATCCATGACCTAAATCGAATGCTATAAAACGTGGCGTCTAGGTGCACTTGGTTCGCGAGGGAGTGCACTAATGGTAATGCATCCCATGTGCATTTCAAGATATAAAATCTACGACCAGCGCTGTGCACCGTGGAAGATAACTGAAGACCTGTTGGGTTTGGAGCGATTATTTTTTTATGTCAAACTCCCCATGCGGGAGATTGAGGGGAAAGACAATACGTGCAACCGTTGTGAAGGACTTCATGAACCGTAAACGTTTTTGCAAACTCTAGTTGCACATATTTACTGTGTCTCGTAGTTCTTGGGAAACTGGCGTGGTACAGCTCCATTCAGATTTCAATTGCTTGGGTACGCTATAATCTACGCCTTGGGCTGGGGAAAACTTAGGACAATTCTATACGCTTTGACGAGTTGGTAACCAATGATTTTTTATCAATATTCAGAGTTCATTTCTTGTAGTTCTAAGTAAAATTCAAGCCGGATTAAATCTGCAATACCCACTGCGTAACATTAGTAAGCAGATGATCAGTTAGTTTGTGTTCACGACATTCGGCAAACGAACAAAACAACTTTGCCAAGCGCACACAGAGAAATGTCTGGGTTCGTGGATTCGAAGAGACCATTTTCACAGTTACCATTCCAGAGTATATAAGAGTACATAAAAAATATTTGCCATAATAAATGCATTGCCAAACAACTCGTCCTCGATATTAAATTCTTAAGGCTCATGTCTTCTGCCTAATTTCATTTACTACCATTTACTAAAAGTTTTTTTGAAAACTAGTCCTCGTCCTGGAATAGCAATTATGACATTATTGATCCCACCTTGTGTAAATGACAAATACGCCAAAAAAAAAGCCGTTGACAATTTAGTTCATTCCCAGCCGTTATATAATGGAGACATTCTTCAAATCATTAAATCATAAGTGATTTCGGAGCCATTTAGAGATCATATAAATTATACCGAAAGCCGTGACTTTTGCCAAAAGTGTCGTTCGCAAAAATTGGCAATTGGTTGGTACAGTAATCTTTGCGTGGGTGTGGCGAGGCGAGGCGACTGCATTAGGGGTTGGTGGGGTTGGTGGGGTTGGTGGGACTGTGCGAACGCAGTGCGGTATAAAGTTGCCCATCCTACCGAGCATTCGCTACCAACAGCGTCCCCATACCCTTGCACGGTACTACGCGGTACGCGCCACAAACGTGAAGCCAGCGGCGGACTGGCTCGGTAGTCGGTAACAACCACGTTAGACTTAGACTTAGACGTAGTCTTAGACGTAGACTTTTCAGTTGCGGCTACCGCGCGCTAGCCGTACGCGCCGGCGCGTAGTCGTATAGCAGCTAAGATGATCCAGACCTTGCTAAATGCTGGAAGTTGTAACCCATCTTCGTAGCGTGTTGGTGTGCGTCCTTGCTTACTGATGCAGGAGTCGCGCGATCAGTTCCGTTAGGCTTTTTGTTTTTTTTAAACGTTACATTTTCGGTTTCAGATTCTGCGGTAGTTACGCTAGTCGGTTTGTTTAGTAGCGAATTCTGTTTGGTTTATACCGGTAGTGTGTCCATGAGCCACGGCAATAAACTCTAGGCAAGAAATTTACTCACGGCCGGTAAGCTATGCCCGGAAGCCTGTAACGGGTCCGGCGCTCAGGATCCCCTGGGTCCTGGGCTCAAATTTGGAACCAAATTTACGGTTGTAGGAATAGCGCACCGCACTCGTAATCTCGAGAGATTTCCCAGACCATTTTATTTTATTTATTTTGTTGCTCGAAAATTACTAATCCGGCCCGTGGTCAGTACGTACAGTAAAAGGTTGGAAATACTTACAATTAATTGCTCGAATATCGCTGGGAAGAATATGCTCTACGAGAGGCGCAAAATTTACACGGATAGTCCCCGAAGTCCCCAAATTTTACCTTTAGTTCGTTCTGACAGAGAGACACCCCCCACAGATTGATTACAGATGGTATACTCGCTGTACCTAGCGCGTAAATCTCATCGCACATTATCGTTATTTAGAAATTTAGAGAGAAATTTAGAGATAAATTTAGAGGTACAAAGAAAAATTTCACTCCCATACAAGCCAGAGGGAAAATGGTAAAATATGTTATTTTTGAGCTGCGATGCTCAAATCGAAGCTTCTCCAAAGAAATCTCCCAGGGAATTTCTCGATTCTGAGCACATAGAAGTAATTTTCGTCAAAATATTGGGAATTGGTGAAATGTTCGTTATATTTCTTTCGTAAAAATTGGCTCTGTGACAGGTAATTTATTTTATCCACAGTCAAGTGATTTCCAAAGGATTGTGTCGCTTCTAAAGCATATTCTTTTGCTATTCATACGTCGATCAAGTCACCGCGCTCGCTTTCAGAAATAAATTCGTACAATTTTCACAATAATTTTCGAGGATATCATGTAGGGACTACCATGATGCATTTAAGTCTATTCGAAAATGTCATTTAGAGCGTTACAGCCGATTTAAGATTAAAGGCAAGATCATCAACCGTCACCAAAATTGGCGAAACTTTTTCGGACACCCATTAAAAGACCCGAAATAAAAAAAGCTTTGAAATGTTAAAGTGGCAAATATCTACATTATAACAATCGCATGCCTCCCCGAGGGCGCATTGTACCACTTTCTGAACTCCGAGTGAAAGTGGGAGTTAAATCCCAAACAACTCAGAGCTGAAAAACGATAAACCCGAGCCTAACTGAAAGAAACGAACTCACCAAATTGGCTTCAGCGTGCCGTAGAGAAGGTAACGGGCCTCTACAGGTAAGATAACCTGAAACCTTGAGACTCATGTCTACCTCCTAAACTTAGCATTAGTTTCCTAAAAACCTGATCACCAACTGGGTTGAATGTTGCGAAAATCACTTAAACTCCCCTAACTTTGGCATAGTGACGGAGTTTAAGTGGATTTCTTTATAGCATTCAACTTAGTTGACAATCAGTTGATTTGAAACCTAAAACCACCTTGCCAAAATATGAGTTCGTTGTAATTTCCTGCGTCCCATCACCCTCCGTGCGCCACTGGTGAGTCGGCGCTTTACAGAGTAGACTGCAGAGTATAGAGTAGAGGTGGATTGAGACTTTGCCCGCCAAATTCGGTTATCGCTTTCACAGTTCGATGAGCATCCACTCCACGGCTTCCACGACCTTTTCCATACTCAATCATTCCTCTGCTTTTCTTCTCTTCCCTTCAGTCTTCACATCGCTTCTCTCTCATTCACGTTCACGTTTTCAAATATTATCGCTTGCGGTTCTTTTATTTTAGCGCCAACAATTTCTATGGCCTTTTATATCTGTGGCTTATTCGGAAAATGGAAAAAAAAATGCAATAAAAGGCGCGCGGGATAGGTTACTTTAGAAAAGTGAAAAAAAAAAGCCTAAACACCGACAGGCTGGTCAATGGCTTGACGCTGCGAGGATTTCATCGAATACTCCACGTGACGCTCCCTTGAATTTTTTTGCTCTAGTCGATTCATGCCAACTTTTCTTTGACTTCGTCTTTCCGCGGTTTCGTCTTTCAAGTTTCACGTAAGCATCTTTCCTGGCGATAGGACGGCACTAGCTTCACTTCCTGAGCATGAAACTTGTGTAGTGTTTGTGTGTGTTGCTTTTTCAGAACGTGATCTCCGGAAAACGAAGCACTCGCCGAACATCTTTCGAAACTGTTCCCTCACTGAATGGAGCACCTTTTATCTTCAAACTTCAATCGACGCTTTTCATCTTAATTTCAATTCACCACAAGTGAGCAGCCTTGCAATCTGGATGCCGCGCCACCATGCTTTACTCGCCTTTCCCATAAATCTAATCATAACAAATAATAATAATAATAGGTTTTGTCCAACGACGAATTTTTCCCACAGCGCGGCAAAAGTTAATTTGATGGCTTTAGATTGGCTTTACGTTTAAGGCCCCAAAAGAGATTGAGAAATAAAGTCGCTCGGCTGCTTTTTTTGACTTGAATTGATGATAAGAAGTTTCTCAAATAGCTAAGCTAAGATTATCTTCACTCTGGAGGGTTGCTCGTGGCAAGGACATGCATGACAAGGGTAGCGACGATGTCGAGATGCAAGCGCCACGGCGCCTCAATCTGCTGTTGTCATGGTAACAATTACTTGTCGCCGTGCTGGTGCTAGCTTCACTTCTTGTGCTTGTTTTTAGGTTTCCACTAAGTTTCCTTTGTACTTTCCTTTGACCTGAGCTGAATAGCAACACGAAATCAAGCAGCGGCAGTGCGCAGAGTGCGATATGTCATTATAAGCAACCCCTCAACTATTGAGTTAACTCGGCTCAAACGCTTTACGCACGCTGTGGCTTTGAGAAAGTTTGCTAGCATTTTTACGCCATTATTATTGGACGTGTGCTCAAAGATATGTGTTGGTGTGTTTGTTGAGAAAAGTGGCTTTTCTTTTAAAGTTTAAATCTGATTTATTCGTGGGTTTAGACCGAAATGCATGGATTAATTCACGACCACATCAATCAAACGCTGCAATCTTACTTGTCACAGACCGACTAGAAACGGAATGCTTTTAGGGTTGGAAATCGATTTATACTGTTGTTAGTCTTGGAATTCTGCTCTCACAGGGACAAAGTAACTCTTGAGTAAACATTTATATTCTACACTCAAAACAGCGTTGAATTCAATCCCACACCGAATCGCAAATTTTTTCGAAAATTTCGTATTCCCAAATTTATTTTCATCATGATCAGACTTTTTTAACCAATAACTATGCCAAAATATTTGTGTGATTATGTTCAGTACATTGCAGTATCTCAAAATGCAAGAAGCGGACAGAATTAGCAGACTAATTCCTTACTCCATGGTAATTTAGTTCAGAAATAATTACTCAAATACATGAGTCTCCGGAAGAATTCAACAGCGGATAATTGATATTACATAAACATCTAGTCTAGTGGTTGTCAAAATCAAATCCCCACCCTCTCACTCATTCCCCAAGCCCCTGTCAGAGCGATCAAGCTGTCCTCAGCGCATATCTGCTACACGGGCTGCCTATCCACGCCAAACGTGTACAATTCGACACCGATGATCGCTAGTCGCTAACGAACGTTAACGCAATAAATCCATTAGCACAAGTTTCCACCTCGAAGGTATGCCTAGCAAGCTCATACGAGCGAATTTTATCTACAGCCGTGTTTGGCTTTACAATTCTGGACATCGCCAATAATGAACTCTCCCCTAACCCAATGAAACCACTGGCCTGAAAGGCGTAAACCTCGCCACCCTTTCCATCGCCTGACTGTGCGCAGCATTACCATGCCTTGTTCCTATAAAGCTACTGACCAGGCTAGAGGATTTTATCTGTCCAACTGTTAAGACTTGCACTCATTTGTATGCCATAGGAAACCAGAATATTTCCAAGCTTCCATGAATTTAAATTAATAACTTTTTGTGCGACTAAAAGACTGGCAATAAAATTGTTCTAAATGCGACCTACAGAAATGGGGGGGTAATAACAGTAAAAGCATTGCTTGCGGAAAGGACCTATGTTCAGCACAGACAGTATTAGAGAGAACGGAATTAACTGAATACGTAAAAAAAATGCAATAAATTTGTTACAAACTCAAAAGTACTTTTCGTTTGCATAGAGTCGTAAAATAGACGAGACCTCAGACATTTTAAGAATCTCAAAATCTAATGAACGAAACCCCCTCTTTAGTGATAGTATGGAAATAATTACGCAAAAAAACAGATGGCGTCGTTTCAAAGTTACAAACTCCGGCAGAGCCACGTTATGCGAAACAATTACAATGTTATACACGTGTTATCAGAAATGCGTTTAGCACGCACAATCTGCGCAAGCTTTTGTTTTACGAGATTCATAGCTCTCTCTCTCTCTTTCTGAGTTCTATACACGAATAATAATATTCCAAACTGACTTTGTGTTTATCGTCAATTAACTAGCACGTGAAAGTATCAAACGAGCAGAATGTCAAACCAACTCACTCGCGGTGGCGTCGCTCGCCAAAAATGAACGTCACCGTACAGCAGAAGTGTAAGAAAAATTCCATCCAATACAGAATATTTCAATTGCAACATTTTTCTCTTGAACGCTTCTGACAAAATGTCTGCCCCGACGATAGGAGCTTGGTTTAAAAGCACACCCGTCGGTGGTAATCGCACCTACAGCAGGAGTTTCAAATGCCATGCAGCGGACTTTTTGTCATCGGTTTGCCGTGGAGGTGCCAAGCTGGCACGTGCACGCTAAAAGGGCGCGCGTCACTTTGTCTCGTTTAGTTTAATTTCGAGGCGATATTTCAAATTCAAACGGAAAAATGCGTAAACTGCGTTCTAACTAATCGGTTTCATGGGGTAAGTGACACACAGAATACACGATATTATGTTTATCTCTATTTTAAGTACTGACTAACAAGTCGACGCATATAGGAGGGTCGGCCAACAGATCTTGGCGTCTCGTGACAACTGATTTATGAAGCAATCTTTTTCTTTCGCTTTATTTAAATACGAAAATAATGTTATTTCTGTTAATGTGGAAACACAACAGAATTCCTCTCGCGTCAAGGCGCCCGTGTTATTTCTTTAACAATGCAAATCTAGATCAATCACAGCGAATGACATTAAACAAATTCCGGACAGTATTTTCCTACGCACACACACGCACACACACACACACACACACACACACACACACACACCGAAACCATACGAACAGCCGTTTGGAAATACCGACGCCGACGCCGAGATGTCAATACAGCCAACACTGTTCGACGCCCATACGTCACTTGAGATCCAAGTAGGACAATGTTAGAGCGTCAAGAGCGCGTCCATTTGCGTACGGGATCAGCTGACGTCGGGGAAATTTGCCGCCATCCGCGACATGTCAACGTCCACCATGTAGTACCACCACCCACCGACACGAGCGCAAATAAAGATTGAGAGATGTCATTTGTCGGCGCCGTTCGTGGTCTGTCCCCAAATCCCATGCCATTGCCTTCAGCGTATATTCACATTCAGTATGCTGTTAGCTGTTTCGAGGGTCTCCTGTACATACACTTGCTTGCTGTGTCACAGTCACAAGGGTAATTTGTTTTACTCTACGTGCACGACTTCTCTAAAGGGGCAAATGAACTGGAATTGCTAAACTAGCAATTATATTGCGGTACGACTTGCCTCTGTGGTACGTGAATTATGAATAGGTTCGTTTATTCTTCGTTAAATAATTTATTTTCTGCGACACGCGAAAATATGAGAAAGTTTCGAGTTTGTGGGGGGGGGGGGAGGGGGCAGGGCGCACACTCTCGTGGATACCACCAGTAAAGTTTCTGCAATGAGCTGCTCGGTACCGAACGGTTTGGCATGCTGGATACACCGGTTCTCGTGAGATCACCGAAGTTAAGCAACATTGCGGTGGACCAAA
>QKMV01000440.1:0-22795 GCA_003287335.1 Lednia tumana
TAGGAAATATTTTTTTTTGTTGGTACAACTTTTTTTGCTTCAGAGCTGAGCAGAGCTTCAGAGCTGAGTAATATCATAGGACAACCGTAATATGCTTTGTATTAAAAGCATTTGAGATTAGAGAATATTTGTAGCAAAAATTATTGTGCTTCTTGCAAATTGAGAGCACAGTATTTGGGACTATTAAGCATATGCAGCGCTGACATATTGGCTTTTCAACACAGAATTACCCCAATATTTAACATTTTTGTCCCGAAACATGACATTGCCACAAATTTCTCATCGTCTGAGTCAGTCTGGCACTCTGATAGTGACATTAACCCTTACTTAACTATGAAAATATCATTCAAGAAGCCTCTACCCCAAAGGCATGATAATGATGTATATTAACAAAAGCAATCTGCCAAGCTTTACCTTTAAGATGCGAGATCATGTCCGCATTGTCTTTGCCGTGGGACCTCCAAGCCATGCTAGAGTTTTGCTTCAGGCTTGTAAAGGGAACACTACCTGCAATTTAAAAAGTTGACTAACTTTGACGCAGGAATAGCACCACAACTTTGTACCTACGCACACTCAAGAAATCATAAATTGGCCAATAAAAGAGAAAGCAGATCAAGTTTGCTCCATTGAAACTCAATGCAACCAGTTTTGTATCCCTTCCTCCCTTACAACGATCAATTTATGTTTCCTTAAGTGTTCTTGTGATGAATGGGTAGTATTTTGCAGAAGTTGAGTCGATTAGCTGAAGCCATCTCTGTAATTTTAAAACATGTGTGTACTATCTAGTAGGGTAGCCATACGGTTAGCATATCTGCCTTGCACTAGGGGGGTTCCAGGTTCGGTGCTGGTGACTGGATTGTGGTTTTCCGTGACCACAACCATCATTCCAGGCAAATGCTGAGATGATTCCTCCCCCAAAAGGCCATTTTCCTTACCTACTACTCCCTTTCCCAATCCTGACCCTTCTAGTCAAGCTTTGAGCTTGGAGCTTGGACAGACTTGTAGCTCATATAATTTTCCGGCAATTAAAAATTATGAGAGGTAAAACAATTTCTTAATACCTACATAAAAATGGCCCAACTGATAATGATTTACATTTGATAAGTTCGACGGAAAAATGGTATGAAAATTGGGACGTTATCAATTGGAAGTCAAGGAGTTATCAAAGAAATCCCTCAATCACCCTATTATGATAACCCTAGATCAGAGGAAGTTGGGAAGGACAAGTCAGGGAGAAAACGATGGCTAAGGTTGTCTAAAATGGCCACCAAATGCATCTAATAAGAACACGGTGGTTGCGCTATTGGTGCATCTGTCTTACAATTGGGAGATTCCAGGTTTGATTCTGGTAACCGGCTACCCTGATTGTGATTTTTAGTGATTTCCCCCAAGCCTTCCCAGAAAATGCTGTGATAGTTCCTTCACCAAAAAGACACAGTGATCTCCCTACCAGCTCCCATTCCTGCTCCCTCCAGGCAAGCTCCATAGCAGCTTTGGAACATGAGTGATCTTCACCCAAAAAACAAACAATTCTATTCTGGCCTTGATTCAACAAATGGGACTCCAATTCCCCCAAGTTTGAATGAAGCTGAAGAGCTATGAAGACATACCTACGGCAGGTAAATATTTTTGACAGACTAGCTCAGTCCAAATTCTGAAAAAATCAACAGGTGCCAATCTGCAGTAAGCTTCGAATGGAAAGATAGAAGCTGCCACCAGACAAATAAAGTGCCTGGCACCCTGCAGTGGCAAAAGCTCATAACTAACCCACAATTAGACTTTATTTGTCATGAAAAAGTAACGTTAAAGTACTAAGAAGTACTAATAAGTCCTATCATCATAAGTCCTGGTCCTATTCAATAAGAGTTCTATGGTATCGGGCTACTTGTTTACTTTGATACCCCAAGTAGTGAGTTATAACGTAATGCCACCACTTTTAACTTGCCCAAGACTGGACGACGGATACCGAAGGGTGAAAACGGACTGACAGTGAAGAGAGTCGCCAAGGAAAATCCAATCTCAGAGAAGGAGCCGATCGCAACTGCAGAGAACCACATCCATCACAAAGAATTTCTGGCCTTTCTAGCAGGTTGTAACGTAGCTGTCACCATACATCAAATTTTTCTTCTTCATATCTTCAACCCTGGCATTAGATTTTGATTTAACTTATAACATATGTGTACAGAGTATCAGATCATTTCGCACATTATATCAAAGCTTCTTCCAAATCTAACGTCAAGGTGCGGAGATATGAAGAAAATCTTGATTTTTGGTGACAGCTCAGAATAAATGGAGTATTACAACCAGAGTAATGTATGCTTTGGGGTACAACAGCTCGTACCATGTTAGTCGGTACCCAAGTGCAGTTTTGGGTATGGACTGTAGACCCATTCCGTCTACAAACCAGGCCCATACAGCTAACGTTACACTCACATTTCTAATTAAAACCTACAAACGATCAGGTGAGGGTATGCAAATATTGAACAAAAACTGAAAGAAACCCCAAGTAAAAGGCGCGCGAGTTAGATCTCATTAATTACTCTACGTGAAGTGAAAAGAAAATTAAAATCCTAGATAATTACCTACATAATTTGAGTTCAAGCCAGCTCTTAGTTGAGTTAATATTTTACGCAATAAATTGCTGAGCATTCCACCGCGCCAAGCACGTTCTATTCACCTGACATTAGGGGGAGGAGCTTCAGTAAAATGTCGTGGTGACAGTTGGGCCGCTGCTAACTGGCTATTCGCGCAACATTACATCTGGCAACATTGACAGCGATTCCGATTGTCGTGTATTCAGCTGGGCTGTTTACAACGGACTATCCGTAATCCGCGCGAAATCTGATTTGGGATTACCGAAGTTATCGAAAGCGACACGTCGAAACAGTTTTGATTGAGAGTGACTTTTGATTGAAAGACACCTCACTACTCAGTAGACTACGATGCCTGACGAGTGTGCTGCAAGTTCGAAAATAGAGCCACCCGAATTTTGTACTAGCTATCCTTATGATATTTTTCTAAGGGAAAATGTTGAGGCGGTCGCAATCGCATTTGGCTGTTATCGCATAAGGCTATTCGTGACAGAAATCGGAGCTCAAAAACTTTTTGAGTTTGAAAAAAACGATTTCCCCATCCCAACTTAAAAATTGGGATGGGGAAATCAAGAGGCAACAGTTGGAAATAACTTCAAGCGCTTAGTAATTCCCATTAGAGTTAGAGACGCCACATTTTAACTTAACACAGTGTACACTAGAGCCTGAAACCGAAACCGAAAACCGGAACCGTTATTTTTAAATAACCAATGAACGACACCGGCAACAAACCGTTACATATTTGGCGGTTTATTTTGGCTAATTTCGGTTTTCAAATAGCTGGAAGACAACTTCAACTTCAAACTTTTCAATTTCTTAAGCCGGAATCGACAATTCGAAGAATTATCTTCATAGCTTACTGAAATCAAGCTGGAAGAGATAAGGTTTTTTACTGGTTCGATTGTCAGGTGCAGTTAAGGGTGTTCCTGCCAGTTTCCATGTATAAGAAATTCTTACAATCCCGACATCAAAAAAGCAAATTTAGTAGAAAAATATTAAAATTGAGAAAGAATATCTAGTTGTATGAACATATATTTGCAAAAAACATGGGGGAGATATGCTCTGTCAGAATTTGTAAAGCAATTCCAGGTGTAGTATGGAATTGTTATTTACGAAACCTCCGAAATTGTCGTTCTCGACCTCTCGATTTTCTAGGCTACTGATACACCACGGAATATTTTAGAAAGCAACCAGGAGACTATGATGGAAGAGGACGTGCCCTAGGTCCCATCGCTGGATATTTATGTGGAGGCGCCATGCTTGAATTCAAATCAACCCGCCTTTCGACGCCACAACGTTGAAGTTTGTAGGAAAGGTAAAGATCTGAAACTACAATTGAAAATGTGAGATGCGAGGAGATGTAAGTTAACAATCTTTATTTCACGTTTCTGTCCATGGCACATGTGACATGTCAGACAGTTTTACCACGTCTCGGATTAGCCTGGCATCTCCATGAGATGATGTCAACATCAATGCCGTGTTCGGCGTCAAGGCCGCGAGCTGCCGACGCCACAGCGTCTACAACGGCGTCCTTTCGTTAACGGCGTCCGCTCGACGTCAGCGTCTACCTGAAGGAGTCAGTCCCTGAACGAGGGACGCTGCTGAAGTGGGACGGCGTCTATAGGGTTCAGGGCTAGAAAGGAGGCGTCGGTTCTCGCAGCCGTCGTCAACGTCGTCAGAGAAGTGGCTGAGAGAGGGATGCCTCGATTTGGTGATTAGGAGGGGCGAACGCGGTTCGAAGCGAGGAATTTTTGCCACAAAACACAGACGCCCGAAACAAATATGTGTCTGTAAGCACGAAAAAAACACATCTGCGAGATCTCGACGCCAAGTGTCGCCATCCACACTGTGTTGCAACGTGTTACGTTGCAGTTTTCAAACGTAACACGTTGCATATTGAGAGCGTGATTTACATTGACCCACTGATCTCCACCCACATTCCTGCAAAAGAAACTTTGAAATGGCTAGCAAGGTGGTTAGAATTGGGATGTAGTGCATTTTGTAACATTCCATCATTAGAGCCAACTAGTGGCTGCTATCGCAAGTACCCTTTGGAAGTAGAATGGTACTTTATCGGCCCATCTGTATGTCTGAAACGGACGTTTCCAAAAAGTAGCCAATCCTCGATGGCGTTTTGCATCTTGGAGTCTAGAAGTCGCTGATGTGCAATGTCTGCACAGTGGACCACTGCAGCTTGGACGCCGCGCTCTTTAATCGCCATGGCCCCTTGGAGTGCGGGTCAGAGTGCCTCCATCAATCAGAGTGCGGCCGTTGGGGTGATCTGAGCTGTCTGGACGAAACATGGCGAATACGCTAGCAGTGTACAAGCATCAGTCGCTGTCAAGTAACTGTCTATCCGCCATTTTTTGTCCACACTCCCACTAAATAACCCTCCAGCACGAGTTGAACGCGTTCCGCGCGCAATCACCATGACAGCAAGATGTCTTGAGATAAAGATTGCTAGTAAGCAGTCCGACGTACCTCAGAAGCGATTCCAGCCTCCCGCATCTCGGACGTCTGGCCAGTAGCCTTCGACGCCAATGCGTCGGGAATTGAAAACTGGACTCTGAGTCCAACAGCCGATCCCCACCTTGCACCCTGAAGTGGCAGGGCAGATCTGAGTCCAAATTGGACCAGAATGAGCTGGTCATTATTGATGGCATGCACTGAACCCCACGCAATCCATTTGTACGAGTGGACACTAGTGCTCAATAACACTGCTCGTAGCGCGCTCGGTTGGTGGTCTTCATGCAACCACGGCCCTTCCATATCTGCATTTATCGACCGCTTTGAAGCCGACTGCCGAGAAAATGCGGGTTGCGTTAGTTGAGCTCAAGACTGATAATGTTATGCCAATACACCTACGAGCGACCGAGTCACTTGCTAGATAGAGGAACGAACGAACATCAGGCACATTTTGATCTCACCAGACACATTCATTGCACAACGAGATAACCAAGACATCGCTCAACGGCCTGCATTTTGTAGCAGAACGCATACTGTAGAGCGGAAGGTGTTCAGGCGACACGGAATTCTCTCACGTCTCTCTCGGTGGAGGTACCGTGATTGATACCAGCGCTTGCCGTAATTTTCCCGGCAAGGCAGATTCTCGAGGTACATCACTGGTTGGGAAACATCGCTGGTTGAAAGTCAGCGTGATTGGGGTTACTGCCATGAAATCACTTAACCTTGGCAATAAGGGAGTAAGAATAGGTAGCACCTTGGAGCAAGACGTACTCTACTGGTGCTTAATGTGATATTGGCGATAGGCGAGACAATTGGAACGAACCTTGATAGATTTACGCTGTAAAACATAATTCGCGTTGATGAAAATATAGATGTTTAGCCGCAGCTTGTGCTGCGCATTCCGTATGTAATGATTCGCGGTTCTGGAAGGATCACCAAGATAGAAGCATAGAAGAATTAGTTTTATGATAGAAGTGCGATGTATTCGGGATTGAGAGTGCAGGTTAAAGGACGTATCCCGTGAGCTTTTTGAATAGGTTGTCAATCACTAGAGGGTATGTGGTGTGAATTCTTCATTCATTAAAAATGTGTACTTGCCAGTTGGATTCTCTAAACCTTTCCACAGAAGACAAGTGACAACCTTTGCACGAGCCATTAGACTCACTACACACCTTCTCACACCACATACCCTCAAGTGCAGTGGTACTCAAACTGCGGCCTGCGCTCTGATTTTTGCGGCCCACCACCACTTTGATGCGAATTTGTTGTGCATATCCTCTAAAATGTACTTCTGTGTTATTATATGTGTTCACACTTTTTCCAGATTAAAATAATATGTCTGTGCATCACTTGCATCATCTCGTCAGCCGTTAAAATTTAAATACTCTATTAACCAAAACTAAAACTAAATACTACGTCTTCAGGTTTTACATTTCTCATCTGGTCCTTCTAATTTTCATTTCAACAATCATTTTCTTATTTCGAATAAACTCTACCTTTTTTCTCATCGGGCCATTCTGTCATAGCTTTCTCATGTGCTTTGAATTATTAGGCGTATAAGCTTTAAGCATATTTTCAATTTTATCAATTTGGTTCGCTTTTTTGAATGGCCTGAGTTTTTTGTGCCACCTAGTGAACCACGGGAGGGGTGGTAGGGGAGGTAATGGTATCATTCTCAAATAGATGACACATTACATGTTTACACGGTGGTATTGAGAGTTTACCAGTGTGCAAAAAGCGGGAAAAAATAGAATAAAACGTGGTATATTGTCAATACCACAATGCTTCAAAGAGTTAAAGAAATCTGATTTAATACGTACAACCACAATGTATAACTGAAACTTTTGAGTACCCTGACCTTACACTTCTTTTGATTGGCCCGGCAACAAAAAAAGCATAAGTATGATCATAGAATAATGCTACCAAGAAATACAACGCTTATGGGAGAATGTCTACACGAAAAAAAAAGACGGGAGAAAACACAACCACGGTGAGTTATGTTTTGGAAACATTTTGATTATATGCTGGGAGACATAACTCACCGTGGTTGTGTTTTCTCCCGTTTTTTTTTTTTTTCGCGTAGACTTTTTAACATGGGAGTTGTAGTTCTTGGTAACCCTTTTTCTATGGTATGATTCTAATACAAATCAGGCCTAGAAGAAGGGGTGACACTTCAAATTTAGCCCAGGGCGCCGAAAATCTCACATTTACCTATGGCTTGACCGGAGGCGTCGCCTCACGCCGCCGTCGACGTCAGGGCAGAAGGTAGGCGCGGGGGGCCCCAATTTTGTCACGGGAAGACTGGCAAAAGGGGTTTTGCCCGGGAATCGTTCCACATTGTGTAGCACGGTGTAGCATGAGCAATTTGTCTCAAGCACGAAAAATCTTCCCGTGCGTTTTCGAAGGCTACACCGACGCCTGCCACGTAGCCGTGCTGATCACAGAGACGGGTTGAAGACTTTCGGCGCTCTAGGCCAAATTTGACGTGTCACCCTTCTGAATAATTGAAATGGAAGGCCCCCATTTTGCGAAGTTATGGGGAAATACGAGATTCCGGAATTTACATGCGAAGCTCACTCGCCCCATTCCCGTTTTTCCCTAATTTTGGCCAATTAACTAAGCACCACTTGAAGAATATAAATAGTACTTCAAAATTGCCTTCTTGCTTGAGGGATCGAACCCCGCATTTTTGAAGTGATATTAATATTCTCACGTTTGCCATGTAAAATGACTTTCAAGTTGTATTGTTTGTCATAGCACTGCTTTTAGCATGCCCATCTGACAACATAGGCCGATACATTAATTTTTAACATCGACATGAAGATGGCCGGTGTCAGAGTCAGCTGTGTGGTCAGCTGCTTCCTACACGTGCGCTGTACGATTTTCGTCAGGCGCGTGACGAGCAGGGAAGATCTATTTTCGGAACGCAGTTTATGTCAGAGCACATCGAATGAGTTTCAATGAACTGTTTGAGGAGAGAAATAATACCTAGATTCATCAAAGTTAAGTGAAAATGAATATAACTTCCGATTCTGCAATGCTGGGCGCTGTACTCCCCGATATTTGCTTCCCGAGTGAAATTGATTTGAATCCTATCATGGGGTTGGCAAAATCTCCTTCAGCACTTGGAGAATTTCTTGTAGATGAAGAGTCAGAATCTACTTACCCACTTTTGACTCCTTCACCACCAGTAGAATGCAATCGCTTGTTGTCGGGTGATGCCCAACCAGGTAAGCACACTTCTGTGGAGTAAAGTTTTGAATGCAACAATGGCATTTGAATGAAAAGAGCAGCCATAGATTATTGGTTACCCCATGTGATGAGCATTTAGTTTTTGGCCAGCAGGTGTTGTTGCATATGAGCAGCAAATCAGCCCGTTGAGTACCGACTACATGGAAATGCCGTCCCTACTCAAATTAAATGGTACCGCAGCCCCTGCGTACGGAGCAATGACGTCGAATGAGTTTTCCAACTATCATGCCAACAGCCGAGGTAAATTTAATGCAGCAAGGGTCATTGTCTATTGAACTACCTAACATAGATTAATTTTTCCATTCACTAGAAAATATTAAATACTTAAGAAGCACATCCTATACTCAGCATTCACATAATGTTCAAATAAAGTATTCTCTGCAGATGACCAGCAAGTATTTGGCCAAAACAAAGATCCCAGTGTGTTAGAATCATCGTCGTCTAGCAGTTCGGTCCTACAAGAACAGACCGTTTGTGCCCAACTGCTTAGCTCTCATCTTTACCAACATCTCACCAAGTCTAACAACACCGACTCCTTTAATATCCAAGTAATTTCATATTGATTATTAATTAATAGTTATGGTATGAATGATAAACCTGAATACTTCACAGTTATGTTCTGTACATGATCAGTTCATGCATCATAGTTTATGAAATTAACTGTCAATCCTGCCTTAATGTTTCAGGAAAATGGTGTAAAAGCTCCACTTGCTGGCTTGCAAATGACTATTCACAAATCACCGGAAGATTTTTGCTTTTTGAACTGGAACTGGCCGCTTATTCGTAAATTCAGTTTCTGGAGCTATATTTCCATGCTCTTTGCTTGTGTTTGTATTGTTGTTGGGCTCATGGCAAAATTACCCGCGGTGTGCAATCCATCGCACGGCTGGTGGCAAGGAACGATATTCTACGAAATATTCCCTGGGTCATTTCAGGTGCGCTATTATATGTATGCTAGTCTTACAAGATATTTCGAACTATAACTAACTGTATTGGAAACTAAGGTAACATATGTTTTACAGGATTCCAACTCTGACGGGATTGGAGACTTTTATGGTTTAGCCGTTCGAGCTGCATATTTAGAATCCCTGGGCGTGAGAGCGATCAGGCTTAATTACATTTTTGAATCCAAACATTACCCAGAAACCTACAGGAAAGTTACTAATCTGACAAAAATCGATCATTCCTTGGGAGTCGAGGGAGATTTTGACCATGCAATTGCTGTTCTTCACAAGCACAACATATTTGTTGTTTTAGACTTGCCCATCCATCCTTATGTTAACCATGTTGTTGATCAGGACTCCAAGCATGTACAAAGGAATTATGAATTCAACAAAACTGACCATAGCTCTTCGCCAGAAAATTTAGAAGATAACAGTGTTGGCCATGCTATGAATTACTGGCTCGAGAAGGGTATTGATGGTTTTTACCTAAAAAATCTTGATGTAATAACAGAGGATTCAAACTTTTCATACCACATTAAGATGTGGAGAAAAACTGTAGATAAACATAGTGTACTTGGCAGTGAAAAAATTCTAATGTGCAGTATCAATGTACTTGATGCATTAGATCCTCTCGACACCGAAAAGTTAAATGCAGTTCTGAACCGAATGGATCTTATAGATGCTAAACTCGAGGTCGGAGTAAATGGTACCGAGAAGCTTAAGGAACAGTTTGACGAAATTACGAAAGGTATCCTGTATTCTAAGCCTGGGTATCCTTGGATCCACTGGCACATGGGAAGCGCCGAAACCCCACGACTTGCGTCCAGATTGCGAACACATAACAATAGTTTAGCGCTGATAATGTTCCAACTTATGCTACCAGGAACGCAATCAATCTTCTATGGTGATGAGATTGGTCTTGAAAACTCCGAGAACCTAAGTGGAGAGGTAATAAAAGTGTTCATATTTTACTATTCCAGAGTAGCTTCTTGTCTATGCTTCAAGGTCGATTTGTTTGTATTTTCCAGCACCATGATTTAAATGATCTTCACCAGTTAGTGCCCATGCAGTGGAACAAAAGCAAATTTACATCCAATAAAGCTCTACCCTGGCTGCCAAGTGCCCCAAATGCACTGATTGAAAAACAAAATATCATACAAGCAGTCATCCGACTTAGGTCTGAAGCGCCTCCCATCTACATGAATGGTGTTTGGAAAGATCACGAAAACCTTCTTAACACTGAAATCAGGTACCTAATCAAATCTTGTTTGATTGCCATAAATGTGCCATGTAGCTGTTGATTGAAAGAATATTGAATAATGAGATCTTGTTCTATCGTTCTCAAGGCTAGTGAAAGATGTGGTCATTGTGGAGCGCCGGTACCCACGACGCAATTCCTACGTGCTAGTAACCAACCTATCGGATCAAGTCATCACTCAAGATCTTTCTGTATATTACTTTGGTGGTGAAGTGATGGTTGACATGCAAGGTCGTAAAGGTCAATACATAACTTTCCATAAACTAACTCTTTACCCTGGCGAAACAATCATTGTTAAGCTTGACAAATAATTGAGGTAGATCACATGGCACATGTATCGAATTTCTCACTAGGAAGGAGGAATCTAGTAGAAGTAGTTTTATTAGTATTATGTCTAATCTCACCAATGATTAATTTTATCCTGTACAGTATTTACGAGGTGGATTAGAATCTGGTGTTAATTCAGCATGATATCCCAATTTTATGTGATACTCAATAATACTCATAGAGAAATACGGTGATTGGTCCCCGACATAAGTATTAAAATGGTGCTATTATTATTTCACAGTAAGATAGAGGAATCATGTTTGTAAGTCATAACTTATAATCGTAACTAAAGCAGGCAACAAGTAATACATATGGAAGAGGAAGAAACTGAAGCTTGGTCCAGTCCATGTATGAACAAAAAAAAACATCATGTCTTAGACCATTTCGATTTATGAAAATGTATCAACAGTTTCATTACTAAAAATGATAAGCCTTGAGCAACTGATATTTAACAGCATAGGTTTGTGGTAGTACATAAGGGCAGCCACTACAATATCAATCATATTCATCATGCTTCATCATATTCATAAGTAATACATACACTTCACTGTGAATCTTATACGCTAAATAATTATTTAATGCCTAATAAAAAATTAAGTGGGAAAGAATGGCACCCTGAGAAATAAAAGCTTTTTTTAAAGCTTATTGAAACCAGATAACTCGTTAATACATGTGTGATTTGGTTAGATGATTGAGGATTGTTGTTTGCACCTATACTTGTGACGACAAAAATAACTTAGCCCTGTAATTTGTAGTTGAGAAATGTCTGGAAAGACAGGGCTGATAAGTAATTAACATAATCACCCACAAATCCCATTTACGCACCCCTAGGACTTGCACGAAAGAACTTGCCAGCCAGCTTCACTGTAGCTGGTGAATAAAGACAGCCTTCATAAAAGTTAGGTACAACATTCAACACAATGAATATTGTTCAGTTATTGTACTAGGAGAAATTTCGCTTATATTGTGTGTGGTAACTTACTTAAGTAGCATGTGTATTGTATTTAAGCTTAGCTTCGATTAGTAACAAGTAGTTCATTTATTTTCTAAAAAAAACTAAAAACGGTAACATCTTAGCACATGCAACTTCTTATTGAAAAGGAAACTGAATTTTGCTTGCAAGCATATCATTGCTTGCTACATTGCTAGCAAGTATCAAATCGGTCACTAATAACAAAACGATTTTTATTAATTAATCTGATGTTAATGTTAGCATACGCACTTTTAACTTCAAATGTTTGTCGAAATATAAAAGTACAGTTGGCTTTCAATAAAAATATCATTTTCGTGCACCAAAAAATTTCAAACCCCTTATTTGGGTAGGCTAGTTCTCTATTACCCTCAAGTCTTTCGTCAAATCCACCATTTAATGTAATTTTAGCCTCAAAGACATCAATAAAGACGGCACAGCATTCATTTCGTAAAGGTAGTTCATTTCCGAAGATCGGCCCAGCTCAGGGAACGAGGGGGTCGCTATTTTTTATGGCACTTCCACTACTGCTACTTCTACCCACACCCTGAGTTGTGTTTTTCCTCTGATGAGGATGTGTGTGTGTACTTGCGGACACTTTGCGCGAAGGCTTGCACATTTGCGTTGCTGATAAACCAGACACAGGATATTTTACTTTCTTCCCGCTACCTCCATACACAGAGTTTTTATTATTTAAAAGGGACGAAAATAGTGTTACGCCAGATTTTAGAGACTTACCAGTCTCCGAGAGAACGCCATCAAAATTGGGCATCAACTGAGAGTCGATCTGTTTAGCTACCGATTCTGCTCCGGTAGATTTACCGGATGGGTGCTGTGGCATCACAAAGGCATTGGTTTGTTTTAACAATGACCGGTCGTTGCAGAGTGCAGATATCAGGGGCAGGTCCAAGTTCTTGCTTTTCTCTCGTAACGTTCGTATGTCGATCATATCGTCGGGATCGCTGTCTTTCCTTGAGATGTCTGGGGCTTTGGACTGAACTTTGAAGCTTGGTGCCTCACGAATCTGCAAATAGAAGAAATTTCTTGTAAATTATCATCCTACTATAAAATGAAAACACTCTTTCAATGAACCAAAATATCAAATACACTCACTTGACTTTCATATGGCGGGGGAGGCGGTGGTGGTGGAAGTCGCTTATACTTTGCTGACTCGATTTGTGCTCCAGAGGAAGGGCGATCATAAGAATTGAGCAGATCGTTACTAGACTTGGCTCTGTGGAAGCTTCCAGCTGTGCTAGTTTTCATGATTTGTGGACTATATCGATGAGTCGATCGCTCGTTGGATGACGAGGAATAAGAAGCACCTCCGGAATATTGAGGGCCAGTTGATGCTGTCGAATAGTGATACGCAGACAAGTAATTTGGCTTTCCAGCTAGATTATGTATTGATGCATACTTGTTCGAGTTGGTGAATGGTACAAAGTTACCAACCAACGAGGCAACATTCGGAGTGCTACGGTACATCAAGTTATCCCCAGTGATGTATGGATATGGTGGCGGCGGAATGGCTTGCGGATAATTTTCGCCCCGTGCAAGCATCGATCCTTGTTTGGCATCCATGTATTCTTGTTTACTTATTACAGGGTCTTTCAAAGGATAGATGACGTAGTCGACATCGGAGTACATTTGCTGATGAAATTGTTCGATCTGCCCTCTGCTTACTTGGCTGGTGTAAACAGTAGCCATATTTTGGTTGGGCGGGGGAGGTGGGGGTTGTCTAGAATGAGCTAGGGTGGGCGGGGGAACTGGAGGTGCGTATTGCCCAATGTACGAGCAACTCCTGAGGTAAGCGCAATTCCTTGAGGCGTGCATGTCCAAATAGTTATTCGTGCCAATTATCGGAGTCAAGAGACTGGGTTTCATCTTGGCTCCGGGATCGGGAGTCAAATACCCGATGTAGGGTGAAGTCCGAGGACTGCTGTTTACGCTGACGGTCTTCAGGTGGGTCGGTGGATGCGTTCGGGCATCTCCAGGTGGGTACATCCCTAAAAGGCCGTTTGGAGCTTGGTACTGAGGTGTTCTACTCGGAATTGCACCAATTGCCTGATATGCAATTGTGGGAGCAGCAAAGCGTTTCGGAGCACTGGCTTTAACCAAACTAGTATGTGCAGTTATTATGTTGATGTGAGGCTTTGTCGTTATGAACCTTGCATTTGCTTCTTCTGCGACCAGTGGTAAATTTGCTAGCGAGTTTGATTGATACACTGGGGACATCACACGAGGGTGGCTTGGAATGTACTGTTGCTGGTGAAGCCTGTTTTGTGGAAATGTTTGTAAATGCTGAGAACATATAGAGTGCTTTTGAGAGCAGTAACTTGGTTTGTGGATGTTTGCAGAAACGGTTGGTTCGAGCATAACGTAATTGCTGTCACTATCAGTTCTCGGAGGTGGCATCGGAGGAGGAGGCAATGTGACGTAGTCACTGTCAGAGTCGAGGTTCGAACTGACCGTAGCACGGGTTGGGTAAATTCCACTCGCGATCTCACTGCTCCCATTGCCAACGATCAAATCCGAAAGCTCTTCAGCTGAGAGAAGGTTCCGAGGGCCAGAGTCAGACGGATCGGAGCCATCCCCTCTAAAACTTCCCGACGCACTCACGATGGACCCTGTACAACTTCCGCTTCTTTCCCGCATGGCTTCATTATCGTCTAGTGCCAACGTGTTTGGTAAGGAATATTCTTCGCAGCCCTCACTACTTGCATTATTCTCCTCTGAGTACAAGCTAGTATTTGCAACAGAATATGCACCATGATTCAAACTATCTGAATACGTTTCCATTAAGCTATCTACAACAACCCCACTGGTTTCAGATGATTTTGCATTGGTATCTTGAGATTCAACTGTATTCGAACTTCGCAGTGTATAAATTCCGCTACTGGTGTGAGCACTTTGAACTGAATAGGCAACTTCAGCATAATTGCTAGGAGAGTCAGAAACGGCAGAATTTTGAGCAGTGTGGCTAAAACCCAATTCCAAACTGCTAGTCGCGCTTGCACGGCGCTTTGCGTTGGCAGGTACGATCGGGGTTTCCTTCCTAGAATTATTGGTAATGGCTACGGGTGATGCTATCACCACCGTCGACCCTGAACTGGAGCACTGGGAACCTTCTGTAAGGGCTGGCGTAGCACAAGTCACACTGGTCAATTGTTTGTTTATCGTTTTTCCAGTGTTGGTCACTTCAACGGTTTTATGTACAACTTTATCTTCTAAATCTACCGAATGAGCACTGAGAGGTTCTTCAGGAGCAGCAGGTGGGGATATGATCATAATTTCCGGTTCTAGATCATCTTCGCTTTCGTCTAAACTGTGGACGCGATCGGACACGATGCCTGACGTAGTATTTGACGAAGTATTGCTAATGACAGAGATTCGTTGGTTGCTATGATGATATTTGTATTTCGCAAGCGACGAGGGGAAGCCAGGGCCTAGGCTTAAGTAGCATTCTCGGAACCGTTGCTTCTCTAAAATTAAAACAGGAACAGTTGAGAAAAGACGTCAAATGTACTAATAATGAGAAAAAAAGTTTAATTCAGAACTCTTTTACTGGCAACTTTGGAACTTACCTTCTTCATCTAGTCTTTTAACTTCTGATAATCGAGGCTGAATGGTCATGCTGAATTGATGCGTAACACGACATAAAAACAATAAATGCTTGCTCTTTTCATCGCTATTAGTGTAGTAAGTGTACTTGTCCCCAGAGGTTACCCAATTTAAAGCTCTGATCTCAAACTTTTTGCGCTGCAACAAAATACAATACATTGTGATGCTATGTTCTCCTTATATTTTGCTATTTCTTTCAAGGAGCCAGCCATCAGTTAATACTTACATCAAAGCAGAGCTTTCCAATATTATTCCATAGAAACGTTGCTGTCAATGCCTTTGCAGAGTTCTCCTATAATAAGGAAAATCAAATTATCACCTGGCCAGAGGCTACCTTATTCATGTTAATACGATTGATGACTCTTAGGGCAACTATTTACCTCGTATATTTCAATCCCCTTAGCACAAATGGCCAGGTAGACTGTTCCATTTCCAGGCTCCTGCTTCTTATGCTTAAGTCTGTAGAGGTGTGAGTTATTGGTAAGTCTGGATGCTTCCAAAGAAGATGCTTTCGTGATATAGAGTAACTCCGCCTGGGTTTTCGCCATGCCGCGGTTGTCCCTGTGCATGGCGGTGAGAGTCTGTTCCAATCCGACATCAGATTCGACCATCTAGAAAATATTACCATAGATTGGTAAATAGAGCAATGTCGAAAGATCTTCATACATGAGAGTAGATACCTTCTAGGTAAGGTTGTGTTAAACGTGGAATGATTCTTTAGAATACCATGCATTTAATCAGAAAAACTGAACGTGTGCCTGCGATACAAAATGAAGTTCGACAGATAGTATTTTTACGTGGGAAGAGGTAAGTAAACTACCTAAATTACTCAGAAAAGTTTACCCCACCATGGGGCCGCCCTGGCTTAAGACGGTTCAAAGAACAGCTGTGAACAATATCGAGTTAAATCTTTGCGAAATCACCTACATGCTTATCACTTTTGTATTCTTCTCTCTACGACAATAAATGAATTTTCTCCGATGTTAGTGTTTTACTCGTGTACGTAAACCGATCGTTTTAAATCTCACAGCTTCGATTGTTCCCCTTACTAGCCGCTGACTTGCCTAAAACCTTCACGACGCCCATATGTTCGGGGAAAAAGTTGGCAAAGAAATCTATCTTCCCCTAGAAAATACTTCTGAGAAGAAAATCCTACCTATAAGAGGGAATTCTTCCCAAACATAAAATAGGTTGAATTTTTGGTTGTAAAACTGTTTCCGTATCTCAGATAAATGTAAATTACGTAGTTTCCTTTAAGTTTTTGTGCTTTTCAAAAGAACTCACTGATTGACTACACTGAATGTCCTATCATGTGCGTACATATTTACACAAGCCAGTGCACAAGGGTCCGTAAAAGTATGCAGGCATGTAATGTCACATATACATGAAGATGACACACAGGTACTTTTCGACAGCCAAATGGAATGAAAGCCCTACGTACCTTCAAATACACATTTCAAGTACACAACTCGTGGCATGAACGATGCATTAATTCAAGTATCGGGCCTCTGCACAGATTTGTAGAATCTTAATGCTATGTTGTGTAGATATTAAAACAGCATACCTCTCGAGGGAAGTACTCGTGCGGGACAAAATATGCTCCCGAGTGCTGGTTACAATCGTAGTCGCCATAGTCAGCTTGAAGTGCAAGTCCCGCCAGGAGATAGAGAACATCTCTGCTGGAAAACGCATGCACGAGCCCTCTGGCAAGCACATTGTCACGCAGTTGGAGGTAGTAATGGTGTCTGGTTAAGTCATCACTGAAAAGAATAACACCAGTTTATATTTTAACAGTTTTAAGACTCATTTTGATCTTCTAGCATCACAAATTTTCAGATAACTGATTTATAAACTGGGTTCCAGTGCTAAGAAATCTGCTAAAACTTTCCCAACGCTTCGCACCTATGCTGCCTACTTCTTTTACGAGAGAAAAACTTCTGTACGGAAAATACTGCGACACGGCCACAAACGAAACACTAAAAACAAATTCTAGCTAAGCCTGCTTACAATTATCTAAAAACAATAGAAATAAAATAATATTAGACTAATTTAGATTCTTGCAATCTTATTTTTTGTACATTTTATTTCCAAGACCCAGCTTGAAACAGATCCAACTTTCCAACTTGCAAAAGCCAGTGGACTAGATGTTGGTGCATGTATGAATACTTGGTTAGGACTCATAAGACCGAGTGATCACAAGACATATCCATGCTTCCTATGTTAAAAATTATTCTACTCTAGTTGTAACCTACTAGAGCAGACATGCTCTGATGATGGTAAAATTGTGGCCGTAGAAAGAGCCGAAAATGTCAAGTTTCATAAAAAGTGGCATGTCCGACGACAGTAAAACAGGAGAAAACTGACGGAGATGCCACCGTAGTCTAGAACAGCAATTTGCTTGACCCTTTTAACATTTTTGGATTACCAAAGCAAAGATATCAATCCGACTGATTTCAATAACATTTTCAGGAAAGCTCCCAAATCTCTGAACTTGATTTGCCACGTTTTTTAGGGTAATCCATAAAATGTTTTTCCTGAACTTAGAATAGGTAAAATTTTGAGAGCAATCTATTCAGCGTTTTCTTGTAAATCGCGTTTTTGTGGAAATTTTAAATTTAATGAACTTTGTCACACTCTCCATGCTAAAGTTCTACATCTGGCATTGTATTTGGTAAAACTTTGAAAGTAATTTGATATCACATTTCAACAACTATGGTATTCAATTTTAAGGGTGATTTTTAATAATTCACTTTTATCTGTTTTTCAAACCTAATTTCCCATTTCTCTCTACACAGTTAAATGTGTGTTTAGTTTTGAAGACACAAACGCCAAGCTAGTAACCAGTTTTAGAGTCATCAGCATGTGCCCAATGTCTGGTGAAATTCCAGTCTCTTGACAAAACATGTCAAACCCATTTATCATGGGTGACCACATGTGCTGGGTTCCTGATTTTAGGATACCTGTCAGTACAGTGTCCCCAGAGACCCCATCTAAGACACCTAAATGTCCTGGATTGCATCATAGCAAAACCGTTTTCTATATCCCACCTGGGCTGCGCACAATTTCAACTTTTCATACCTCATTCTCAACATATTGGAAAAAACTCACAAATGAAATGGAAGTTGAAAAATGCTTGTGGCACTCTACTTCAAACTGATACCGGATCCACTAAATCCTCATTAGAACTGGCAAGAATTTCCATTTAAAGAAGACACCAAACACCACATATGAATCCGGATATCCAAACAAAAAGTAATAATCGGTCAATGAAAAAGAGCAGCTCGCAAAGTCCCAAATTTTGCAAATTATTGTTCGGCTCCCGCGGCAAAATGTTGTCTATTACGTGCAATGTGGAGTTGTGGGTTATCGAACACACCCGTTACCCCAAATCAAGACCATTCATACCCGGTGTTTTTAGTTTGATCACCCTACACGTATTACCATAATTTTTAAGTTGCACAAAATACTAATATGAAGGCTGCACAACGACTGTCTTCTATTAGGTGCCACAAAAAGGCAAATCTAGACATTCCTGAGCTTGAAATATGCAACGCAAAGTTTTGATTCAGATTAATCAACACTTAATTGCAAAATATTGACTAGAAACGTGTGACCCAACTCATTTTTTCATCAAGCCAATGTCTGTTTAGTTGCTAAGAAAGGAGTCCCACAGCAAAATGATAAGGACAACTTTCTCCTTTACAAAAGTCAAGCTGGAACACTGAAACAGTTTGGCTCTAGGGCCTCTTACCATTTTCTTAACAAATAATTTTTGACATTTTCAAAAGAACTGTTGGAAGCTGGGTATTTTTTTATTAAACTAGTGCTAAGATATGGAGATAGACAAAGTCTAAAGAACTTAATAATTTTCACATTTCTTCCCCTTACAAATTAAGTTATATGCAGTTAGCATATATTAAGTTGAGTTGGTCAGAATGTTTGGTAGGTTTAATTTGCCAGGAATAGCAAAGAAGTTAGAAGCGCGCCGAACTTCCGATAGGGGCACAAGAACTCACCGGAGTAAAAGAGAGGAGTCCACATAGTATTGGACACGGAAGTAGAGAAGAAGGGTTGGTCGATTACTGCTGTCCAGACCCTGCAAGCATGAAAACACAAAATATCATTAAATTGCACTCATTGGCTGAACCTTTGCTTATTTGCAAGACACTAAAAAGAAGGAAGGTATTAAATCTCCCGAGCTTAACCCAGTTATTAAAAGTTTTTTTAAAAAAAGGAAGGTATTATTTATTCAAGTATTTTAATTAAAAGTATTTTACTATGTGTCAATGAGACAATGCTTTATCGATTAGAAATGCAGCCTGATATTCAAATGTTATTATTTATGCATTTATAATCTTATTGTTTAGCCAACACTATCTAAATAGTAAATATTATTGCAAATAAACTCTTGCTATGCGAGTACCATATGAAGTATTGTTTTTACTCATAACAGAATGTGAGTGCCACTGAATTTAAAGGATCATACTCACTTAAAGCAAAAATCCAACAAGATTGAAATCATTATGAAGGAATGATGGCCAGAAAATTCAAGCCCTAAGCTTATGAAAAAATGTTAAGCAGATGCACACTTACATAAGAATTTGAAGCCTTCCAGTGCTTGGGTGCATATTTTGATAATTTGTTATCTGGGTCTACGAATAAATATTCACCATCTGAAAAATAAAGTACCAGAGGTGAGACTCATTTGCAGAGAGAATTCCGAATTCCAGAGCCCAAATTGGCACCATAATTTGACAGATTACTTCGGCGAGATTGGATTTGGTTAAAAACATTTTGTGATTTCATTGGATGAGTTACCTATCTGCAAGCGAAGTAGTTGTAATTAGGTGCAATCCCTGAATTTTCATTTAGAATTTGGAACAACCTGTGCTAATTCTTTGTTTCCTAATTGAAATGTAAAACAGAACTCTATACTTTATTTAAGAGATTAGGTACCTAAATATTTTTAACGTGATTACTCTCAGAGCTAAGACCATTACGATATTATACTTAATGGAAAAAATACAGCACAACTGGTCAGGCATCGAGGTGTTGGATGCTGTGAGAGGTGCGAGGGGAGAAGGGGGGAAGGGGGAGGGGTCTTCAAGGACCACATTCCTAAGTGATGCATGTTTCAGATGATGTGAGGGGTGGGGCCGGGGGGAAGAAGCTGGACGCGGTTATAAGCTTCCAGCAGTCTTAATCTAATGCAGAATTACCAGATGTCTAAAGAATTTGGTCTAAGCTACTATTCACTCACGACATTCGTATCACAGGGTACCCTATCAGATGGGATATCAAATCGAGTGAACAACCGCTGTATTTCGGAAAAAACCCGACAAGAGCAATTGCTACACAATTAATTTAGAAAAGAATACGTGGTATTTAAAGATTTCACGATTTCGACCACGTAGAATAATCACGTATCATAGAAAACTTACCACACACAACAGCCAGGCCAAACAGTTCCCCATCTAGCATTCCTTGACTGCTCAAATGGGCACATGTTTGCGCGTACAAATCCCTCGCGCGAGATTTAGCCTGCAACAAATTTCCATCACTGTGATAAGAAGTTTCCCACGTTGTACTATTGCGATTGCATTTATTTTAGCAGCTTAAAACTACGAATGGTCTGTCCAGTGTTTATCAGAATAAATAATTAAACCTCCTAGCGCACAAATTAATGTACCTAATTAGCATGCGCTGATGTCAAGCCGAAAATATTAATTATGCTATCTTCGTTAGTACCTAGGCTAGAAGAGAAGCGGCACTCTGCACAAAGGTATTTAGCTCGCTTTCTCTCTTAAACTCTGCTTACGTTCACCAGCATAACATTTGAGTGAGGAATTCCTCACAGAAGGGACTGGGAGACCCAAGACGCGTCACAAAGGCCGGCCACACAACACAGACATGAGATCTAAGAAGGAGCATAATTGCGACTCTTGCTAGAGAAGAGCGGGAGAGCAAAAATAATGCTCTAGTCGATACTTCCTCAATCCTCACGTAGCGTGTACTACAAGTGCGGGGTTGGGGTTCTTACCTCTATGATAAAGTACAGACTTTCTTTAGTGAGTAATTCGACAGCGGCGAATTTGCTATCAGTGGAAGAGAGCAGGTGACGATTGCAAGACTGCACTGGGGCACTGACAGTGCAATCGCGCATGCTGCTACATCCCGACTGACGCAATCCTTCACCACCTCCCCACTGCAACAAGAAGGAATAACAATAGTAATATTTTTAGTAGCAATAGCAATTGCGTTGCGTCCATCGAAGTCCGCACCAAATGCCACATTGCAGAAGCTGGACCTTGGACGGGTCGTCGCTAACCCGCGAGGTCATCTTAAAACAAGAGTCAATGAAAAAATGTTAGACCGCGATGAACGATGCTATGTTACTAAAAAAAGGCTAGCCAACGCCTCAGGAATCAGGGCTATCATTGGGGATGTTGCAAACGGTCTTATAAAATTGTAAGGCGGAAGATCATTGATTCAGGAATGTTTTGATGCGAACTGCGATTACCACACGTATTGGAAGCGGACCATCACATGGCAGATCATACGCATAACAACTGAAGATCGCGCATTGCCCACATCATTATACCATGTAGCAAACATGTGGCAATGGGATGCGAGCAAACCAAAGGCATTCCTTGCATTATAAAAGTGTCATGCACTCCGAAATCCAAACACTTCGAATAGCCCATGCCCATGCCCCTGCCTCTTCATTCTTCTCATCACATCACTGATCTAGCATCTAACCAACCAACACACCACACGGAATCGCCTGAGAACAACCAGCCACTAGCCAGCCCTTTATCATAGTACAGGGGCCTGCCTTGTGCTTGATAAAATGCAGAGTTGAGAGTAAGACGAAGGAATGCTGCTGACCTTCGTTCTCTGCTCGCTACGCACTCGGCAAGCGAGTCGCACATGCATTATTACTATCATCTTTTGGTGCGCCCAGTTGGTCCTCACTCATCCCATTCCATTCTCAGATTTATGGGTGTTCATTCAATTCATCCTACTCGCAATCTTTCCGTCAATATCGCAAGGCAGCGATTAATGATAGCCCTACAGAATTGGTATGACGAGACAGTTGCAATTAAAACCAACTGTTATTATAACTTTTATAAGCAAGATCAAAATTGACATCGTCTATTGGGTTAGGGTTGTTTTATTACCACATGCATTACATTAGACGATACAATTTTTATTACTTGTGCTGCAATCACTTCAGCAGCGTGGCATTTTGAAGTAAATATCAGGTGAGAATTGCGACTTCAGCTAGACCAGTGGTCGGCAAAGTGCGGCTCCGGAGCCGCATGCGGCTCTTTGGCCACTGAAGTGCGGCTCTGGCACAAATATC
>QKMV01000441.1:0-22782 GCA_003287335.1 Lednia tumana
TTTTTCCATCCTGTGTTTTCATTGACTTGAAACCTCTATCCTTTGCATCGAGCACACTATTTTTGAAATCCCGCTCATTAGGTCTGGTTCTTTTAATTTTTGTCGTGTTAGTGATACTGGGGAGTGAGCTACCGAGGCTGTACTTTCAACTGTCATTTTCATTTGACCTTATCCTGGCTAGACTATAGCAGTTCCAATTAGTCAATTCTCATGCTTTTTCTTTTGAAATTGACAAATTGGCAAGAATATCTTCCAAGCCACACCACCGACTGTTTAAACAATTTGCTAATGGCGCCTTCACTGCTTTCAAGCTGATCAAGAATACTTCCACGATCAGGATAAGTGTGGAAACAAGTGTAGAACGCACCTGGAAACCAGATTTGATGCTGGCAACAGAGCAGCGTGAGCCGCATGTTTCGCACTGCAAGAAGAAGAGACGAGTGTCTTTCTGCAAGATGGTGTCGGGCGAACGACACGTGTGACAAGTGACGTACTCCTTGATGTAACGACGCAACACGTTCTCGATTTGCTTCTGCTGGAATCGACCCTTGATGATCAGCTGATAGTTGCCGTCCACAGACCCGCTGGTTCCCAACTCAGCCAGCAGGAAATCGAGAAGATGTTTAGGTTGACGATGTAACCTGGAAAGAACAGTTCGGTTGAGAAAGGAACCTAATTACCTGATCCCCTTCAGAGATGTCATGTCTGTTTAGCTCAGATGGTAGAGAAAAAGACGTGATATCCAGAATAACCAGGCTTCGGTTCCCTGCGTTCGAGCAAAAAAAGCCATTTGACCAATAAAAGTAGGGACTGCCCTCATGAATGTTCACGACTTTCGGTGTCCTTGCTAATGCCAATAAATGGAACGCCTGTGCAAAATATATGGAGGTTTTGGTACTTAGTAGACCTAGACAGCTTTTTGTTCCTCGCCGATTGCAGAGATTACACTTTTCAAATAATCCATTGTGTGCCACAGGATCACAAGCCTCCATGCTTGGTTGCCTTCAAGCAGTATTGCACGTTTTTTATACTTATTACCTATCATGCTTGTTTTCTTACTACACTACTCTAATTGTGAATAGAAGTGGCATGGTGAGTTTTCTAAACGTGCCCCTTGAGGTACATTGCTTTAGCTTGCCAGGTCGCATGGCTATTTGGCCGCACGGCGGGGAACAAGCAATGCAACAGGGATTTTGTCAGTTTATTGGTACGAAAGAAACCGAAGGTAAACCGAGGTTAAGTTCCAAGTGGATTCTTATTTAGATTTTCAAAAACAATATCTCATCAGTGACTGAGCAGCCGTCGATAACCACAACTGAATGGAAGTCTCAATTAAGAGCTTACTCTATAACAAAGACGCATGTAGCCACACAGAGAAGTTAACTTGGCACGAGAGCTCAAACCGATCACAATAAAGACGCCACTATCGCAGCCAGGGCTCGTCTTGCCGTTTATAGACCGTGGCCATGGCCTGGTACCCAAATCGTGGCCAGACATGGTGTGTCGTCTTTAGAGCAACGGCTTACTTGCGCCCAGGCTGCAGCCCAGCCGCTAAAGCAACGCAGCTCTGCATGTTTAGAAAACTTCACAAACTGTGTACATTGTAGTGATGCCACCATGTACCCGGTTCTAACTGCGTAAAGAATTACCCGGTTGCATTTTTTACTTCTCGAGTGCCCAGAAAACAAATTGAAGAGTAATGGAGAAGAAAAGTTTCAAGTGGCAGTTTTTTAGTATATCAGTTGCCAGTAAAGTTCAGTGCAGGTTCCTCGTCTATGGGGAAACATTTGAAGTTAGTATATGGAAAGAAGGAAGTTGAAGATATGGACTAGAAGAAGATGCCAGATTACATTACGTCGAACCGACCATGTGATCAAAAACGCCAGAAAACATAACGGCTTTGTAAGCTAGCATGATTGCTTAGCATCATATGCCCTTGTACGCAGTGGAATGGGCAGGGTTACGGGAGCTGTTAAAACACACCGAGCCTAGCTTCAAGCCAGTTTGTGTCAACACAATAAAAATATCATTGCTGAAAAAGCTGCAGAAATCAAAGCAACCATTCTCAACGAAGGTGAAAGTGTTCACTCAGTGGCGCTGACTACTGACGCATGGACGTCCAGTGCCAACCAAGGGTATTTGGCGGTAACGGCAAGTTACGTTAACGACGAATTGGAGCTGAAAACTCCTATTCTGGTTACAGTCCATTTGACTGAAAGGCATATCAATTATCAGTAAATACCTCGAGCACTCCCTTATGGAAACCTGCGATTCTTGGAATATTAGAGATAAAGTAGTAGCTATTGTACTTGACAATGCCGCGAATATCGTTAACACAACAGCGCATACCAGCACAGGAGTCAGCATTGGATGTGCAGCTCACACCTTGCAGTTGTGTATCATCGAAGCAATGGGCCTCAAACTGTTTCGAATCATGCAATTCAAGAAGCTCCTTTCTAAAACTTCAGAATGTTGCAAAGCCAACCAAACTTCCATTTTTTTTGTTATTACCCGGTTCTTACCCGGTTGCGGAAAAATTACCCGGTGGCATCACTAGTACATTGTGAACCCAGAATTGCAATTTGCCAAGGTTAGCCAGCCTTAGGCCAGGATTCAGACTCACGTTTTGCATATTTCCGTGAAGTTGGCAAACGAAGTCTTTTTGGTGCCGATACGGACGACCTGCGGTGGCCGCATCACAAACTTCTGCTTCTTGCCAGCAACCATGTCAGGATTTTTGTCACGCATGATCTCGAAGACGCGGTTCAGTAGCTCGTCATAAGTGTAGTCTCGATCGACTCCGAACCATGACGTCTGGCTGTCCTCGAGCTCTGCGTGGAAGAGGTATTGCGATGAATCAAATATCTCAAGAAAGCAGTCTTGCAATCTATTCATATACCTACATGATGCTTTATTGTATGCCCGACTGTCTGCCTTTCATAGAGACCCATTAAGAACCAACTTTAGATGTGAATGCTTTACTAAAATAGTCATGATTTGAAATTTAAATAAAATAATTCACTTGAACATTAATTTGCAGCACGGCAAAACTACCAAGCTGAGTGTCAAGAGGTCTCGATGTAAGGTAGGTGGTACAGTGTTTGAGTAAGGTTTTAAGTAGTGCTGTGACGAGATGAGATGAACTTCTTTTTCTTATCAAGCGTCGTGGTGTTGGATGTAGAAGAGAATAGGGGTAGGTAGTGTGCTTTAGCCAGGTTTGATTTCCGATTGATTTAAGCAAGCTGGTATGTCAATCCACAATCTTACCGAGTTCAGGTATGCTTTCCACCCCAGTGAAGCATGTTTGAGAAAAACGAATTTAATTTCAATAGTTCCTAGAAGGCAAGTACTTATGATGGAAAAGAGGGTTATTTAGGTTAATTATGTATTGAGGTGCACCAACCATTTTCTTTATTGTCTTTGTCGAACTTTTCCTTCTCGACAGCAGCTACCAATTCATCTAAATCTTTCTTCTTCTTTTTCTTCTTCTTGCCAGAGAAGTCCATAGCTAGATCAATGTTTTCCTCCATCTGGCCATCCTCTAGTGCTATGTCAAATTCTACGAGGTCATCTTTTGATTTCGTGCCGTCTTCAGGTAAGGCGCTTTCAAGCTCGTCCATATTAAATTGTTTTTTTTTCTTTTTTTTCTTCTTTCCGAAGCTCTCCAGATCAAGGTTACCATCTGAAAAAGTTCACAATTTTTTCAGGTTTTCAATTTATCAATATGACCAAACTAGTAATTATAGAGTGAAAATCATATTACCATCGAGATCCAATTTTTTACTATCGCTGTCGACTTTGGAAGGCTCTTGGTTTTCTTTATCCGTCACAATTGAATCACCATTTTCACTTTCCGGAACCTTGCCTTCTCCTAGCGCGGCATCAATATCGAAGGTGTTTTTCTTCTTTTTCTTCTTCTTCTTCAACGATGGGTCGAATATCTGTAAAAATTATATCGAATAACTTGTAAACAGCTGCTTTGGTAGCCAACACCTGGGAACTATCCAGTTTTATTTTCAACAAATATTGCATGCTTCTGTAATAGCAATAACTAGGATGAATATATTTTCTTTCTTACCGACTCTTCTTCAGTCATTTTGCGTATTTAACTAGATAACAGTTAGGTTTACCACAAGATATACACTTTAAGTCGGTATGAAGTTCAAATTATGACACAAAAAGGTTCATATGCCGAAATTAATGTTGACAAAATTGTTGCATCAGCCGTCTAGCGAACGGACATAACCTCAACGGCACTTGACGAACGCCACATGTAATACTTCGCTGTGATTGGTCAAGAAATAAATAAAAAGGTTAAAGTTCTTTGACCCGAGATTGTCCGGAAAGACACGGAATCACTCGAATGGCCTGACATTTGTACTTGCTGGAGTGGATCCTCATTTTTCCTGATTTTTCCGGGTATTTATTTGCTTTATTTTAATATGCAAATTTTAACATTGCATACAGCTGTTGATTATGTGGGATCGAGCTCAGTGTCATTTCCATCTGAATGTGAAAATCAATAGGTGAGTTACTTCCCTTTTCATTTTATCTAATTAATTGAAATTGTCCACAAGGGTGACAGTGACAGCTTGTTAAGGTTAGACATATTTGTCTACTTTATGATTATAAATGAAACCCGAAACGCTGAAACACTAAACGATTCTCATCTTTGATTTGACATTCAGAATATATAGTCCTTGACGCCGATCTCACCATGTCTATGGTGGGTTTACCAAACGGGGTCTCCTCGGGGGGCAGTAGTTTCATCTCCGAAATGGAGCAGATCATCAGCCAGCTGGAGCGAGGTACCGTCGTCACCAAGTACTTCCCACGGAAGAGGCCTGAGAGCAAGACTCTGATGATACGCCGGGAGACTAGACAGATAGTCTGGTCAAGAACAGCCAACACTTCGCGTACACATGAGGGATCGGGTGAGACTATCTAACCTGTTGCATTCAATTGAGTAGCTGTTTCAAGAAGTTTATGGACATTATTGAACAGAACTTAATTTGGAATAACACTCAGCATTGAATTGAATTATAGCAGATTATGTACTGTAAGTAGTCCCATAAATCACTGTATTTTCACTTCAATATTGTTATTTCAGTTGATTTGCGAGAGGTGAAAGAAATTCGAATAGGAAAGTTCTCAAAAGACTTTGAAAAATGGCCAGAAGAAGCAAAACGCCTAGAAAATCCTCGCTGTTTTGTTATCTCGTACGGTTTAGAATTTCGTCTGAAAACTTTGTCAATTGCAGGTAACGGTTGCCAAACTTCCTACCTTTACATTTATAGGAATATCATAAAAATCAGGTTCAGGAGGTAGCTAGGCATGTTTTTAAATGAAAAATGGCTGCATCTTGATCATTCCTTGAATTCATTTATCTTGATAATTTTATTCCCTAGCTTTCTCAGAAAAAGAGTGTGAACTGTGGATTCGTGGCCTTCGGTATCTTGTAACAGAAACAGTGAACTCCCCATATCCTTCGCAAGTGGAACGTTGGCTCAGGAGAGAATTCTACGCTATGGAGAACAACAGAGAGATGGTCACTCTGAAAGATCTGAAATCATTTATACCACGCATCAACTGTAAAATAACCACAATCGTGTTACGCGACAAGTTTCAAGAAGTAGACACTAGGAAGAGAACTGAGCTTGGTTTTGACGATTTTGCTTTGCTCTATCAGAAACTCATGTTTGACGAAGTGGTAAGAATAAGATAATTTGTTTTGGTGTTGAGCAAACTTGCTCCTTATAAAAATAACAATTTCAGCTTAGAAGCCAATTGAAGCATAGATTGAACTCTCTAATCATAATGACCCTTATTATTATTCAATGCATATTTCTATCATGAGATCATGCCTCATCTATACTCATCCATCCATATTTATTTATCCTTGCTTACTATAGTCACAGATTTTGTTTTACAGGTATTTCGAGAATGCTTTGACGTCTTCCCAGCATATTCAGAAAATGGAAGGACTGTCACTTTGCAGGAATTTCAGAGCTTTCTGATTGAAGAGCAGCGTGATCTTTTGGGTAATGATCAACGTGCCGTTTCCAGCTTCCTAAGAGAATATCTCCAAGACCAAGATAGAAATGTTGAAGAACCCTACCTCACGATAGCAGAGGTAATTTTACCAGAAACGCCTCATCTTTTTTCCACACTTGTCAGAGAGATAACAAAAGCAGGCAAAAGTATAGCAAGTACAAGTGTAATAGGCACCGGAATTGTATTGAGAATTTTGCAATTTTTCCCCACAGTTCATGGACTTTTTGTTTTCAAAACAAAACGAGATCTGGGATCAACGATTTGACAAAGTCTATCAAGACATGACGCGGCCTATGGCTCACTATTGGATATCATCGTCCCACAACACGTAAGTATGCTTATTAACATAAAAAATAGTGCCTTCCATGAAGTACCTGTCATAGTTTCTCAGATGATGTGTGGGAATTGTCTCGAAAATGTAGCTAAATGGATTTTCACTTAAATTGCACCCTCCTTTTAATATGACTTGGCGTACCTAAGGCGTCTGGGCGACACTACTTTTGCCAAAAACAGATCTAAATTTCTTTAACTGGTAGGCAGCGGGGAGGTTTGTATTAGCATCCGGCAATAGATTTCAAACCAAAATGTAATGGTATAGGAGTACCTCCATGCATGGAAACGTGGTTCATATGCCAAACAAATTTAACCTTCATATACAGTTTTCAAAAATCGTAGATCTATAGACCTGCTAGAGAATGATAACTTTTCTGACGAATCAAAGATTAATTTAAGATTTTTGTCCATAGCAGCAATTCATAAAGCACAAACAATAATTTTAACAATTTTAGAGAAAACTTATATATTCACCTCAACCAGGATTCAAACTTGGGTCCTCCACTTTTTGAATCCTGGTTAAGGGAAGCATTGTAATTTTCTCTAAAATAAAAAAATGTTAACATATCACGTCCTACATGTTAACCTGCAGTAACTTCGTTTTTTCTTTTTTTGCTTTGTTCTATCTGCAATGATGTTGATGGAACCTAAGTGTAAAACAGTGGTAGGGTAGGCACCTACTTATTTGTGTCTTTTGAACAGTCTTCACGTTTTTTTCCGTACTCTAATACGACCCTGAGCAATTTTTTCTTGACATCTCTCCAATTCTTTTCAAATTCTGATACATCCTAGAGTCCAGCATCCTGACAACCATACCCACAACATGTGTCAGTTAAATGCACTTTGCACTTGGTTAGAAACCACAGTGGGAATGTCACGTAATTAATTTGGAGAAGACGACATAATTTTCCCCATCCAGTGATGTTCTCTAAAAAGTGTTTATTTTATTAAAAAGTACACATTACAATCAGTTTACTTCATGTCAATAATAGTAAAATAACCAACGAGTCACACTGTTAACCCTTGTACCAGGTACCTGACGGGTGACCAGCTGTCCAGTGAGTCTCTGGTGGAAGCCTACGTGCGATGCCTTCGCAACGGTTGCCGCTGCATAGAGCTGGACTGCTGGGACGGCGGGCCTGATGGAATGCCGTTCATTTACCACGGCTACACTTTCACCTCCAAGATCAAATTCCTGGATGTCATCAAGACCATCAAAGAGCATGCATTTGCCACCTCTGAGTAAGCTCACTTTACACAACTTTCGTATTGAAAACTATAGTTTAAGCAGATGTATAACTTCAAAAATACCTGCTTACTCGAGGGCTCGAACCCTAGACGTTTTGCTAACAAGGCAACTGCTCTACCACTAAGCTAAGCAAGTGAAGTGATTTTTATATTCTTCAAATTAATACTAGCTGTGTATTTAGCTTTAAATTTGTTATACTTGTTATAGTTTAAGCAGTATGTAAAAACATACACGGTTATAAGGGCTGAAGGGGTTATAAGGGTGGGTTATAAAGGGGGAATATTGAAACGTTCAACTGCATTTTATAACACCCAACAATGTCATGAAAAACTTTCATTTTCTTTCCTTGTAAAAAACATACAAGTTTTCTTGTCTTCCAACCTAAATTCCCAAACACATGACAATTTTTAAAGTTTTTGAAAAGATTAGTCTTTAACCGGAAATAGGCAACGGTTTTCTGGTTGGTAAATATTAGCATAGTTTAATGCCGGTACCTCGTCTCGGTAAGCTGTCAATCACCCTCACTATCAACCTTTATTCTATGCTATCACCCTATCATTCACAGACTAGGTGTTAGCATAAAAAACTGATTTACTCACTGGGTTTGAATTCTGAGTAATCCACATATGTCCACCCAGTTTGTAAACCTTTGTTTTGAAAACTAGAGTTCAGATTAGGAGATAAAGATATGAATCTAAAGAATGTTTTGTGTGTTAACATTTTGAGAGAATCCTGGCCAATAAGCCCATGCCACAGAACCAAGTGTCGGTGCAGTGTGCCTGTACAATGCCATGATTGCTTATCCCCTATTTGGACTCATTGTCATCCACACATTAAGCCATCAACCTTTATGTTTGTAATGCTTCAGATACCCTGTGATACTTTCAATCGAGGACAACTGCTCGTTACCACAGCAACGCAAGATGGCGCAGGCAATGCAAGAAGTATTCGGAGACATGCTACTTGTGCAGCCTTTTGACAAGAACGAGACAGCCTTGCCGTCGCCACACCAGCTCCGACGCAAGATCATACTCAAGCACAAAAAGCTACCAGAAGGCGTCGACGAAGGGTCGTTCCTTGTTCGGACAGCAGATGAGCCTACTGACGTTGATCTACGGAACACCATCAAGAGCGGTGTCTTGTACATGGAGGACCCCGTTGACAAAGAGTGGAACTCGCACTTCTTTGTTCTCACGCAGAATAAACTTTTCTACACAGATAGTTTCCGCGGAGATCAGGAGTGCGATGGAGAGGAGGAGGTCGAGGAAGCTAGCGGACACAGGCAGAAGGAGGTGAGGATGCTCTCCTTTTATTTGGACTGGAGCAGCTTTCTCAACTAGTGTTTTTTATGTGAATTTTATGTTATAGTTGCATCTAATGTAATTATTGGTTCCTAATTTTTAGTCTGTAGAATGTGGAAGCTATTAGAAGAAGATTAATGCGAAATTTGAATAATATCAATAGCAACAGTCAAACTAGCATAACATAGAGGGATAATTGATTAAGACTTTGATAGTTTGTTAGTACAAAATCACTGCATCTTATTAGCCTTTGCCATGAAGATAACAAGTTAATGGTGTTTTGGCTTCTCAATCCACCATTAAAAAACTAGCCGTGACTCAATTAATCAACCCTGCCACAGCTACAGGCATAACAAGCATGTAGGCTGAAAGCACCCCCACCCCACCATTTAAAATATGACCTCTATATACTCTATTAACTGGGAGAGCACACTTTTCCGCCAGGGGCGATGGTGGCAGTTAACACAGGAAGGTATGGCCAAAGAGCCTATTTTGTGGGTGTAACGCAGTATGCTCTCTCACTATACAGACTATAGTGACGTAAATTTCAGTAGCTACCCACCATGTACTAGTTGAAATTTTTCTATCAGGGGACAAATGATAGAGCTTTGTAAAAGCTGGTAAGTTTTTCTTATCAAGCATTTTATATAAAATCCTTATTTATGAAACACTCTGCCTCATTTCAAAGGTTGTAAAAAGTAAAAGTATTGAATAACAATCAAAAAACCAAGAAAGGAATTGAAATAAATAACAATAAAAGCGTGCAAAAAGTGAAAGTGAGAACAGATTTTTTTCTTAAAATTATAAATTGTTTAAATGCCTTACTTACTTGTCAATTGTACATGCCTACTTATGTCATGGGTTTGCCTATTCTTGCTTCTGTAGTTTGCTTGGCCCAAAATGTGTTCATTTAACGCCAAACGGCAAACTTACTATGGTTTTGTTTGTCCCAGGGTGTTCCCAACGATGAGCTTCACTTTGGAGAGAGCTGGTTTCATGGCAAACTTGAAGGCGGTCGAGCAGAATCGGAAGATCTTTTGAGGAGATATTCAAACGTGAAAGATGCGACTTTCTTGGTGCGAAATAGTGAAAACTTTGTTGGGGACTACACCTTGTCATTTTGGTGAGCTTTTGATCAATTAAAATGCTAAATCTGGTATAATTTCAACACACTTTTAACATATTCGCTCAATAATAAATTTGATTTCAGGCGGCAAGGGAAGGTGAACCACTGTAGAATACGCTCAAAGCAAGATAAAGGGCAAACAAAGTTTTACCTCATCGATTCCAAGTGCTTTGACAGCTTGTACAGTCTCATCACTCATTACCGCAGTTGTCCTCTTCGTAGCCAGGTAAGCCATCGATTGGTTTTTAATAATTCATTACCTACTTATTATTACGAGCGCGCTCGTACTTGTTAGCATGTAACTGTGGTGAAGGGTGTGAGATTTTTTTTAATGTCTTGATGCCTATTTGCTTCTGCAATAGTTTTTGGTGTTTATTCACGTTTTGGCGGAAAAAAACGAAATGTATTTACATATGGAAATTTAACCGCGAGCTGAAATGGGCTGAAATGTGTAGAGTAATAGTGAAACTTCTTAGGTACTATTGTATGGTGAACAAGAATTTGTGTATTTTGGCATTTATTATACAGTTACATAATTACTACAGAGCAGTTATAAGAGTAAATCATTTAAATTTTAAATGCCTCACGCTAGTATTGAGATTTGTAGGAATTTTCCAGGATCTTTGATATTTAGCTTATCAGACTTGAGTGTTTTTTACATTGTTGACATTTGGCATCCCTGATTGGCTAGACTTCCAAGATGGCAGGGAAATCTCCGCATATTACGCAGTGTCTTTCTCATAGTAGCACAGATTTATGATTAAAAATTGATCATAATATATCTTCAGAATGGGTCAAGCAAGGGAAGCATCAGGTTCAATGCTTACGGCACTTTCTATTTTTTTACTGTCTAGTTGTAAATGCTCTACACCTAAAAAGAAAGTACAACCAACTTGAAATTTGAGCCAGCTGTGCAAGCTGCTCTATCTAATCTATCTAATAGAACTGTCTGGGTTTTAGGGGAAATCTGTCCAGTAGTTTTGTTCATTAGGACAAGACCCAGGAGAAAAAAAATGACTCCCCCATCAACGGCTGCACAGTGTTTCCTTGCGATACACTAATCCTAGTCTATAACCCGATGGAGTGTAATTGATGTGTGTCATGGCAGGAGTTCAACATCACTCTGTCGGAGCCGGTCCCGCAGCCCAACAAGCACGAGGGCAAGGAGTGGTACCATGGCCACGTCAATCGCGGTCAGGCTGAGGACATGCTGAAGCGTGTACCTTCTGACGGTGCATTTCTCGTCAGGCCCAGCGAGCAAGACCCATCAGCGTTCGCCATCTCCTTTCGGTAAGCACAACAACGAGCACAACCAATCTGCGTTTTCTGCCTCCTTCGAGTAAGCGCACCAGCATGATCCATCTGCATTCGTGGTCTCCTGCTGGTAAGCACAACAACGAGGAAGACCCATCTGCGTTTTCCTTCTCCTTCAGGTAAGCGGTAAGTAATGTTAGAGTGGTGATGAGGGTGATGATGGTCCTCACAAAAAACAGGAAAAAGAGAAAAACTGGTGCTGGCATGTAGCCTACATGCAGCCTAGATAAGCATTATAGAAGCGGAGAGAAGCCTTAGCCTCGAACTTTAGAGATACCTTTTACCTGAAATGATTGTGGAAATCACGGATTCCTAGCCCGTGTGTGTGCTTTACCTGAAAGTTCTGGAATGCTATCTATATTCTGAAAAAATATAGTCAATTTAAACTAATCGGCTGGTTTTGTGTACGGCTTGACTTGCAGTGCCGACAAGAAAATCAAACATTGCCGAATCCGTCTGGAAGGCCGCCTGTACACAATCGGCACAGTTCAGTTTGAGAGCCTTGTTGAACTGGTGAGCTACTACGAGCGACATCCTCTTTACCGCAAGATCAAACTGTGGCATCCAGTCAACGAAGAGGTCGTCAGGAGAATGGGGCTGGTGAGTCTCTCTTTGTAGTGTTTCTTATTATTTATTAATGGGGCTGTATCCCTCTAAAATTACATTTTTGTGTAGGTTTGAATGCATCAAGGCAGCTTAAATTGGCCTTCCAAAAAATATTGTGGAAACCTAAGATATTTAAAATAATTATTTAAGATTCTGTCACCAAACAGTTTGGTGTGCTGGATACACCGATTCTCATGAGATCACCGAAGTTAAGCAGAATTGTGATGGACCAAAGACTGGATGGGGGACCATTCAAATCAAGGTCCATTTTTGTTCTTGAGAGAAGTTGGAGGGTTTGAAGCCAGTGCAGGAGCTTCATTCCCCTTGCCATCAACTTTGACAGCATGATTTAGTGGAGGAATTCAATGCTGTTCTAGTTGTAATGTCCTTCGAAAGGGACGTTAAGCGGTAACCCCCTTGATTCTTTTCGACATGAATAGGTTACGTGCCGGTACCGGTCTCTCCTCTTTCCTGTAAGGTGTATCATCACCCTTATGATCACTCTAATAGTCACCGACGCCAGTGCCGCAGGGCCAGTTGTCAATACAGTGCATTGTTAAACACCACATATTCAATAAAATTTGGTCAGTGCGTACGGCGATGAAATCGACACGAGAATAGCACAGGAATATGCGTAAAATAGGGCACATCCCTTTGGTAATCACTTGACTGTAGATCAAATACATTTCCTATTTCAGAGCCAATTTTTTAATTGAACATGAAAGATGAACAAACTTCCCATCAATCCCCCATATTTTCTGGAGCTAAATTACTCAGGTGTTCAGGGCCGAAAATTTCCCTGAGTAATTTCCAATACGAGATTTCATCTTCGGAAATGCCGAAGATTTCATCTTCGGCACTACAGCTAAAAAATGACATGTTAGAAAAATTTTGCTACCTGGCATGATGTATAACAAACATCTGCAAAAACATCTTTGTGCCTCTAAATTCCTAACGAAGACCATTTAAATGTGAAATTTCTTTTAATTTTAGGGATTACAGCTCCAATAACACTTATATCTGAGTAAAGGATGGTAGGATTACAAATTTGTTCACAGATATCCTCTGTGGTTGGAAAAAGTTGGCCTTTTTAGCCCTTTGGCCATTTTTTTCTTTTAGGAGCAAAACAACAGAAATATGGATGTAGAGTGTCAAAACAAAAAGGCTAGAATACTTTATCGTGGATTGGAGAAGAAAGGGAGTGTAACTCATCCAAAGAAGAAAATTGTAAGCGCAGAGAAGATTGAGTTGTTGACGTTTCGGCATTTGCCTTCTTCAAACGTACCAGAGCTGAGAGTGAGGCGAAAAGTTGCACGCAACTCAATTTTATCAGCGCTTACAATCTTCTTTTTGTGTTAATTTGTACCTTTTTCTTCTCTAATACACAACAAAATGAGGATGAATAAATTTATTTCCACTGGTTTCCATTGGCTGAAAACAGGTATATCACAACCAGGGTGGAAAATAATTATTTAATTGTAGTCTACTCACAAGTAAAGATTCCATTGATTTTAAAATTGTCAATTGGTCAAATGATGCTATTAATTGGTTAGGAAAGGTGGTTTTTACAATACGGCTATAAATGAGGTATGTAGGCCACATATTTCATCTACATCGCATTTTATTTATTTAATCATGTCTTGATATGAAACCTGGAAACAATTTTGCAAAAAAATGTGTGCCAATTTAAACCTTACCTTTAAATTCACAATTTTTTGTTAAATGTTTTTACGTTCTCCAACCCAAAACCAACACCACCAACACCAACCAGTAAACATTTCAAACATCGTCATCCTCACTGCTTAATTTTCTTTTGAAGTAACAATGTTAAAATTTAAAAGTGATCGATGTACACAGTTAAATTGGTCGTTTGCTTTCTATGCAGACACTACTCACTTAGCACATTAAAAACGCACACACACTTGTGAAAGCTCCCCCTTAGCAAAATAAATTAAGGCAACATTTGGGCAGACCTTTTCATTTTTGGTATTAGTTTATATTTTGGCCTACATTTTGATCAGTCTAGACGGAGGTAGCTACGAGTCAATCGCTTTGTTAGAATGGAATGCTGAAAATAAATAATGACATGACGTTAACAATGCCGGCATTACGTTGCCGGCATCATGTAATGAAATAAATAAATTGGTGTGTTACGAGGCCGAGGCATTAGCGTAAGCTGGTGCTTACTCTGTAAAATGTATTCAAATTTCAAACGAATTGAAATACAGCAAATGATAATAGATTTGTTGATGAATTACGATTTGCATGGATTATTATGAAAAGAGCGTTTGTTAGCATTTTGTGAATGTGTTTAACTGCCGGCACACGACACCTAAGGATAGTACGCGTTGTACTTGCGTTCCATGGGAGGAAACAAATTGCCTCGATAACCCGGTCTGACCATGGGATATGACATCATCGGCTGGAAGTAGTATTCTTGAAATGTTCTCATGTCAGGCTGCCTTGGTGAAATCTCTTTTTGCATCCTCTTGGCACTGTGCTCTTGCTCCAGCGATCGACCGTAATACGGCCTATATCTGTTTGGCTTTGGCTTATTCGCCTCGATTTCCTTCTCAGCTTGGCTGTTTACAATACGCGGGCCGCCCAGGAGAGGTCCGCTCAGCTCAGGAGACGGAGTGATGGGGTAGACTTTGGGTGGGTGGATGTAGATTCGTTGTGGGATTTCCGACAAAATCTGGAGGTGCGCGCTGTCGTGGGGTAGTCCGGAAATGAGGGGCAATGCACTTGGCGCTAACTCGTAGGTCTTGCTCGAGATGAGGCGCCTTGCTGACGGGGCTGCCATTTCGAAGTCACCGCGGTCAGGGATTTTGTCACGCGACGATTTCAGCGCCCCCCTCTGCGGGACCTCTGTCTCTTCCTTCGGCTGTTGAACGATGGCGTCGATTTCGACAGATGGCGCAGATTCAGGGAAATGAGGGTTTTCATACTTGCCGACGTTTATTCTACTCCCAGTTCTATCTGACATGATTTGTTGGGCTTCTGCGTTTTTGATGCTGCCTTCATTTTCGCCTACCATTTTGTTGTTTTCGTTGGCGAGCTCGGTTTCGCTCGTTTGCAGCTGCCCAAATTGACCATCTCCAAAGAGCTTATGGCCAACCTCGTACGTCCTCAGGGCTGGGGATTTGATGCCCGACACTTGTAGAATCTTCTCAAACTGTTGATTGCCGAAAAGCTTGTTTCCGACATCGAAAGTTTTCAGAGCCGGAGCACGGGCGTCTCCTTGGCCAAGCAACAGCTTACCCAGCTGCTGGCTGCCAATGAGCTGGTGACCCACGGTGTAAACGTTCTGTGCCGGTCCATTGAAAAGGGGCTCTTTTTCGGTTTTCAGTTCACCTGAGTTGGTTGAGTCAAACTCGCGATTTTGTCCAGACTCGACGATCACAACTGACTGAAAATTCATTATTTTGTTAGCTCTTAAGTCTTAAATGCGCAGATAATTAATTTGAGTTTTGCCGATCTATAGGATATGAAGAACAGCAATACAATTATTTTAACAAGCTACTTGATGGTATAGGTCAGCTATTGAAAGGGCTTTAATAAGATCACATCCATGCCCTGTGGTTTCATAAGCCAGGAAAGACAAAAGAGATAGTCCTTAGAATGTCACTGGAACAAACCTGGGACCTCCTGAATGTTATGCAAGTGATGCGGTCTTTCCCTGTCCTATTAAGATCATCAACGTAGGCACACTATGATTGTGAGAGAAACGTTAATATTTTTTTGCTCCAATTAAACCCATTTCAGAAATAATTTGCCCTTCCGAATGCCTTTTTAGAATGAGGTCCGGAAGGTTGTAATATGATTTATAAAATTACGTGAATTCTATAGGAAAGTTCCCTTAAATTCAGGTTCTGGATTGCAAACATACATTTACTTTTCATATGTGCAATTTTTCGGTGAAATTATATTTGTTTCAGTCAGAATTTGTCAGAATCCTAACCCCGACAACAAAAAGTAGCTTCAGCTGGAGGTGTACTTGACACCAATAGCAAGCTGTGCTTGATACTAACATCCTAGCAACAGCCGTTCCCAACAATTACATTACGTCGCTTGTTCACAGACGAAAGCAAGGCAATTTTGAGCCCCCAAATAAGTGCCGATTTTATAAATGACATAACTTGTGTCAAATACATTGTGGTAATAAAAGAAAAAAAGTGCTTGTGGTTGAATTTCAAGCGGAAGATTCGGCATCGATTTCGGAAATGTGCTGGGTGTCATACCTGGAAGTTTTTGTCGTTGCCGGCAGCAATGATGGGTTCCTCAATGATGTATGCGCCCTGCACCCTTCCATTGCTGGCGTGCTGGTAGATTTGACGGTCCAAGGAGTCGCTGCCTTCGCACCTTGCGGTAGCGAAGACCAGTGCAAAAGCAAGCTGTAGATGATAACATAGTGTGAATTTACCATACTGCAATCTTCCTTCATAATTTTAACCAACTCGAAGTTCAATGGTCGGTGACTAGGGCTCCGCCTGTAGAGCCCCTCCCCCTCGTTTTCCCCGGTAAAAACTTCCCCCCCCCATCCGTGAGCCACCCTCAATGAAAGCAAATTGCAGGCACAAAATTTCATTCATTTTGCACATTTTTGTTAATCGTGCATATAATATTACGTCGACATTTTACATTGACGATGAAATGGAAAGGGGAATCTGAAACCTACGTCCATATGGAGCTCGTTTCGCCTCCCCTGCACAGCAAATTCAGAATTTGTCCAAACTCAACAATCAGCCGGTGAGATAGATGGAGATTTAAAACGAGCGAAACGTCATGAAGGGAGCTGGGCTGAAAACTCCCTCTTACTTCCCTCGAAAACATTAAATCAGTGGACATCCATGTCAATTTTTGGGGTTTAACTTGGCCATCCGCCCAATTGAAAATTCCTAGGGTCGTACTGTCAACGTTATAACATTCCATGGTCAAATTGCACTGCAGGTGATATCACAACCGCTGTTGTATAACGACAGCCTTTCCGGAAAGAGGCTTTACTTGGTTTTTTCTTGCCTGCTCCGAAAGCACACTATGTTTTCCGTATTGACACCTACGATCGTATGAGATCTCAAGCTCCTATTTCCGTACGGGATGTGGGTATATAATAAAGAGAGGTGGTAGGGATACCCTCCACGGCATGCCCTGTCGTCCATGCCCATGCCCATGCCCATGCCCTAAGGAACTATCCTGTCATTTTCCGTCAGGATCGAAATCGAGACCTCAAAACGAGGACCCAATCAAGGTCCGAAGAAAATCGAAATGGAGCTTGTACAAAGAAGTTATCTTACAGCATATTTCCGAAGCACAGGCTCGCGCTCTTCAATATTACCTACGATCTGCCGCTTAGTATAATTCTCATGTAGTGTAATTTGATCTATAGCGCATTTGGTAATCCATTCAGCAATGTGGCTTTCTTAGAATGCGTTTGAATGGACAACTAGCATTCCAGAGTCAATCGCCATTGTGGGATTTTGAACGCCATAAGAAAAGCATTGTACCCACAACTGTGATTGACTCTGGAATTTTTGTTTTTCTAGTTGTCCATTGATTGCGCGACTGTTTTGATGCTTGGTAACCAACTCCCTTCGGTGCCGTCATCACGATAAACGGGATCGAAATTATTTCTGTTCCTCATTGGAACCTACCCGTTATATCAACATAATATTTTATGATCACAATTAAAATAACATAAAATCACATCTAAAATACGATAATTTCTGGTCCGACTCCGACAGCTCAGGATCATTTCTTTCTTCGTGCTAATCATTTGATCTTGGCTCGCAACAAACGAGAGGCCAGTCCCTTTACCAAGAAAATTGCTTTCCTGGTAAACGATCGTGATCAACTTGAACCGCGGATCGGCAATCGGCGTAGGTACTACCTTATACTAACTACCAAGTAATACCGAACAACTCGACTGATTGATTCGGATGAAAAACTGCACGTTGACCTGCGTGTTCAAGAGAAAATCGTGAAAGAAATGTCACTTGGTCATAAAAGAATCGTGAGCGACTGATGAGTTATGTGACTGACTCGGCAGTCGGTGTAAAGGAAGCGTGCATGCTGTCCCTCATGCCAGCGCTTTTGTTCCATTTTTGTTACGATGGCTGGTTAATGCACAAAGAATAACCCCCTTGAACGGTGTTTTTTAACCACCCCCGACTACCCTTATAAATGAAATGAACCCTCTGTGGTCGGTATTATACCTACTCGCTTATGCTAAGCCATCCCGTGCGGTATACGGTGAAACGTACGTAACATTTCTTAGATCGAACGCATTTCGACGATCTCGTTAAATGAAATTTTAATAATAGTTGGTGCCTGGCTAAAAAGACGCGAAGTGGGAAAAATGGGCATCCGATCCGGAATACGAACCCGGGACCACCAAGGTCCAGTCGAGTGCTCTCTGTTCTGCCATCTGAGCTAATTGGGGAAACACCCGCCCCCCCCTCTTCGGTGGGATGGGTAAGGGGTCTCCGAGGCTTTTATATATGTGTTTATACTATAGTTTAATTTTAGTTCTTTATCATATTATTACCTGTAACCTGTACTCTTTTATCTGAAACTCTCTCGCTTTGACTAACATCTCATTTTGAACGGTTGGGTCAGCAGCTTTATAGGCGTAACAGCTCTGATATACATCTATACATGCAGGGCAGAAGCAGAGCTAGGCTGGGGTGCTACCCTTACTGAAAGCCATGCCTTATCACCACCTATTCTATTTACGGACACACTACTCTCTCACTATTCGTCTCCCCTAATCGCCAGAAAAATAACACAAATCTGGATCTTCCGCTTTGAAATACTAATTTTTCTTACCTGTAATAGATATCTCCCCATGTTTTCTCGGCACCTAAACAGATCACAGTCAACTACCTTCTGCTCGCCCAGGTGATGGAACCTTGGCTTTTATAGTAGTTTCCTGCCACTGTTGTCAGACCGGTTGATTTACGGCCATCCTAACCGTTTCGAAGATCTACTTCGCGGGGACCGCGCTCTTCGGTACATCCTCTCCCTCGAAGGCGTCTTTCGTCTTTCATTGCCGATCTTCGTTGTTGATTGGAGCATATTGAACGTTGATAGACTCTAGCACCATGATGGACGTTTTCTTGAATTACTTTGGAGTTGCCGTGTGTATTTTCGAACGATTCGCTTGCGGGCGTGTCATTTTCCTTCGTTTTCAACTGATCGGGCGATGGCGATCGAGTCCTGGTAAAACTTCAGCGCAAGCTTTTCACGATGCTGTGTGCTATCACTGCTATGTGCCAATGCACATATGCAGCTTCCCTCGAGCGGTGGCGGTTTATTGTGTTATTCCGTTGTAGGACGTTTTCCCGACCGGGCGTTTTACCATCTGACATTTTGCCGAAATTCCTGAGATGGGAGAGGAATTTTTACCGACGGTTAAATTGACAATAGGCTTGAAATTGTATGTGCTAAATTTTGCTTTTTCAATCATCTAAATTCACGTCGCTATAACATAACGTTTCGTACCAGAATGCAGGAAATATTATCCTTGTAGGACTGCGTTGAGCATGGTGTCGTTAATTTTGGAAGAGGTTTCATTGGGTCTTCTGCCTAATCTCAGCACTAGTTTTCAAAAAACTGTTAGTTAATGGGTTTGTTTGTTAGAAGTTCTCAGCTGTTAAACCCATTTAACAATATTGTTTATCAGGTTTGATTGGAGTTTTCCGCCCCATTGAAGGAATCTGCATGCAACCGTACAGGATGATGCGCGAAGGAATAACTTTTGTGTCGGGTGGAACACCAGGCTTTCCAATCTTTACATGCAAGCTTTAGCTAACACAACAATCTGGAGGCTGATGGAATGTCTCTGACTCGATACTGTTAGGATATACCGCGATTAGGCATGTGGGGATAGGCCAAAAGAAATGTGAAAAAGGGTCAAAAAGCCAAAAGGCATGTGTAAAATCGTAAACAGTCCTTCTATCGTTGGTAAAATGTCCGGTCTCTAAAATGTACCAGCACGGTGTTATTAGTATCACTTCACTTATTATCCTTCGTAATGGGAAATCAGAGCTCTATCCTACCAAATTGAATTCTTAACTAGGGGCATACGCTCAAACCGCGAAAATTTAGGTGAAATATATGGTGGAAAAAGACGAAAATCAAAAAGAGTCAATAGGGCTTCATTTAGACTGAAAATGTTCTGTACCTTTAGGTATAAATTATCTGATTACAAGACCTCACTGCGCTGTCACTGATATACAATTAAAATTAGTTGGCTGATCGCAAATTCGAGTGCATTTTTTACAATTACTTGCCTCTGGAAAAGTGTCAAGCCAGAAGCGATATTTCAAAAAATTAAATTACATCAAGTTCAAATTAGCCTAGCGCCCACCGGATGGGTGGAAATATATTTCGACTTCGCCACGAAAATTTTGGCTTCTCCACGAAAATTTGTTTCGCGACGAAATTTTGGCTTCGCCACGATTTTTTTTTCGCCTGGTGTTTTTAGTTTTGTTATTCTGGGCTTTGCCTTTTAATTTGGACTTACCTCTTAAATTGGGGAATTACCCTCAAATTTGTCCATCCGATGGGCTTTACCTACAGCCTATACAGTGGGAGGCTATCATGCGTTGCACCCTCAAAATAGGCTCTCTAGCCATAACTTCATGTGTTAATTAGCACCATCACCACTGGCGGCAAAGTATGCTCTACCAGTACATAGAATGTTAACGTTTGGGCTTTGTCTTGACATTTGGGGGTTAGTTCTCATAAGCAGCAGAAATGTTTTTTTTATGAACCATGTTATTTTTTCGCTAGCGGGCCGGATCACGCTTCTACCCGATGGGCTTCGCCTCAGAAATTTGAGCTTCGCTTTGACGCCAACTAATTGTTATTCAAGCAATTCCCAAACCACGTTTCGTCTTCGCCTTAGATTTTTGCTGTTTATGGAAGTTTTTGTTCTTAAAATCTTCCGTTTTCTAAATTTTAACGCTAGGAAGTAATCTGCTCTTCAAGAGTCAGTCAGAAACAAATACAACTATGACGCCAACCTGACATTTTACAAATTTTTGGCAAGGGCAAAGAAAGTTAAATCTAGCTCAAACGGTTTGGAAACGTATAGGTATGACACATTTTGTGTTGAAAACATACTGACAGACAAGAACATTTTTATATAGGGGAGGGGAATAGAAGGGATTTTCAATTTTTACCGTTATGTGCGCTAGGATGTGCTTCGTGCGCCAAATGTGAAATGACAGTGTGCATTTTAAAGAATTTGGATCTCAGATTGTCTATTGGTAAGCAAAATGCCCCCAAGCGTACCCCTGATGAGGGGTTGAATAAATAATGAGTAATTATCGCCAAAATTTCCACCCTTATCGATTTTTCCTCGCCCGACTAGCCTACCGCCATTTTTTTGCAACTCTTGCGTCACCTTCCGGACGACCACGCTGCATTAATTTGCATTGTGGTCATTGGTCAAGTTGATTATAAATAGCCGTCAAAAGCGAAGCGCGCCGGCGCGCAAAACCAGTAGCAAATGAACTTTGCTGTAAATGGCGCCGTGAATTTCTTTTCGCCCCCTCCCCACCCCCTCTAGGCAGGAACTAAAGCCAATCATCAGATTAGGCTTTAGCCGTTTAGCCTATGCCCAATCGCGATAGATGGCCATATAGTTCGTCAACCTGGAATGCCCTGGCCCTAAAATCGCACCACGCTCTTTTTTCGGGCTTTTTGAACGTCATCACGTAGTAATTACTGGCACGTTAATAGATGGTTTTTCTGCCCCAGAGACGTAGTAAAAAGTGTATTTTATTTAATAATTATAATTAGCGTCGATGTGACCACGAGCAGGTATTTCCTGATATTTCGAGGGAAAGACATAGCCCCCATCATCCATCAAGCGAGAAAATACGTGGCCGGAAAATAGAACCACGCTGTTGTCTTTCGTCTGAGCTAAGATCTGCATTTGTGGTGTTGGTGTATGTATTTTGCGTTTGCTCCGTCTCAGAATGGAGTATTTAGGGTAAGGGGGTTGGAATTGTTAATCAACGAGTGGAGTAATAACGTACATTCCTTTCGGCCATTGATTGTTCTATATATTATGCAAGACCTCCTATACCTGTTGTGGCATGTTAATCATTACTATTTCAATAATTTCGTTTTTATTTTCATCCGTTCTGTACATCGGTACGGGTCTTTCCATGGGAAAATGAGACGTACACATCACATTACAATCGCCGATAGAATTTGGCTTCATCGCTACGCTTTTATGTACGAGCCCGCTTGGTTCTAAAGTTCGAACACCAACGTTACTCGCTGGATACCGAGTAGTCACCCGTGACTACCAATACTACCCATCCCCTCTCGCCATGCATGGATTCATTTATGTAACTAGCAGTTGCCCATAGAGTGGACCGCAGTCTTACGCCATACCAATCGAACGGACAAACAAATTCCTCAGCTTCACGCTTCACTTAAAGTCTCTCGCACGCAATACATGAACACATTTTTTGTAGTTTGATTTTTATGGTTACAATTTAAATACATTTGACATAAGGTTCATTTCATTATTTGAAATAAATTTTTGCATAAATAACACTAGAAAAATAATATTTCCAGTCAACTGCAGTCTGGGAAACCAGTCAAATCTTTGGAAAATAATGCCTTTTTGTCTGCATAGGTGTATATCTGGGAAGTTCATCTCACTTGTCCCATTTTTCTTGTGGTTATTTCGTTCTACCTCCGATTAAGCTTTTAAAAAACATATAATCGAATATGTTTTCTTCCTTTTGCATTCGCAGTGGTAACAATTATAACTTTTA
>QKMV01000442.1:0-22774 GCA_003287335.1 Lednia tumana
AAACCCAGTTATTAACAGTTTTTTTAAAAACTATAGTGCTGAAATTAGTCAGGAGATATGAGTCTCAAAAATGTAATTCAGATCATCTTGGTTAGAGCATAGAATTCAGCGTGCTTTGAAAGTTTCACCAAATTGAAAACAGAATTTTGGCATATTGAATGTGAAAAACTTCCATTAATTCTGAATAAATCACAAAAACTGGGTTCGCACAATCACAGCTGAACAGATGGAATTGATAAATTTTTATGTGCCAAGTTCAAACGTTGCAAAGTTTCATTGAACTTGACGAACCCGTTTGGCTTAAGGCAGCAAACAAAGATTGGAAAAAGTCGATCCAATTGTACAAATTTTACAAAAATGTGAATTTCAAGAATAGTATTCATTGATTGCGCTAAAAAGTGGGTTGGGTCTAAGATCAGAGATTTCGAAGGGCTTCTGAAAGATTCTTAAAAATCGGATCAGACGTTCGGCTTGCAGAAAGCAAATGAACACTAAAAACACATTTTGGTTTTTGCTATGGTTGCCAAATTAAAGTCTTCGCTGCGTTTGCAACGCTCCCTACACTTATGTAATTACAAATCAAATAAAGAATCTCACTGCTCTGACCCAAACTTGCTGGCAAACTGACTAAGATAGCAAATATGCATATTCAAACCTAGACTCGGAGATGTCTGCTCAGAAATATTGTATGCGTTTGCAGTAGGGCTCGATGAATAATCCAGAGTAAATTTGGCACTCTTGGGTCCTAATTAGCAAGTTCTGAAAACATGGATTTGCACACACAAATTCTCTTTGCAGTTTAGCTTGAAATGAGTAGAAGATGAAATTGAAAGTCTCGAGGGAAAGACTGAGGCGTTTCAACGTATTGATTCATGCTAAAAGAAAGGCAGTCAATACCCTCCCTGTGGGTGCCTAGCAAGGCAATCCACCTCCCATGTGGACACCTTTAAGTCGCTAGTGGTGCACTTGACCGTTGACTGGAAATTTAGAATTTAGTACCTAGCTCGTTTTGGAAACTCATAAGTCGTAATAAGCTGGGTAATTTTTCATCTGGATGGAAGGCTTTGAAGAAAAATACTAATTTGACCCTAACTGTTGAGGCTGTATTTAAAATCACTTTATTACAGTTCAGCTGTATAGCATGTTTGCTATTTTAACAGGGAAAATTAACTCTTACGAATATATAACATCAAGCTTAGAAATAAACCTCGTTCAATCTCCTAAAAATAAATACAAGTTTAAAATAATTTTTTTTAAATGAACCTCCGGAACAAAATGCATTTTTTGGGTTGCAACATTTTGCTTTTTACGCTTCGAAATGTGTATTTTATGCCATTCCTTCGTTGATATCTTCCATAAATCTTGCTTTGCTCATTTTTTGTGTTTTTAACGAGGGGGGGGGGGGGGGGGGGTTTTTCATTTTTTAAAAAGATCAGGCCTTACTCTGTTATAAAATTACATATAATAAGGTTGGGCATCCTGTCATTCCCAATCTGCGTGAAAATTTACTGGCTGTGAGCTGAATTGCCTGAAGCAGGCAAAGCCAAATATTCAATGAAAAAGCTAATTTTTCTTCACCACAGAACTGTCAAATGTCTAGTAGCTGTATGCTTGACCTACAAGTTATTAATAGTAACTCATGCAAAAGATTTGGCTCCACGAAAGTCAAACATCTATTTATAGAGATCTCATTCGCGTATGCTTCGGTTCCTAATTTAATGCCTCATTTTTCACGCTATTTTCGTGCTAATATTGTGCCACCTTGAGTTCCCTTCACCATTCAATTTTATAGCGCTAAACTTGTTTCATGAAACGGAAACGAAATCCAAATTGAGCTTGAGGTCCACTAGTTAACACATAAATCAAGTTGCTCAACTTCAGTGTAGAAGGAAATAACATACAAACATCTATTTTTAAATCATCAGTGATTTATTTTTTCTCGGTAAAGGCTATTGACTTGAAAGTTTATTTGTAGACAGATACAAACTAATTTACACCTGCCAAGCTGGTAGCTAGAATTGAACCTTTCTCTCTGTTCTTTATAGGATCCTTGAAATATTAATGCTTCGTGCCGTGCAACACTTTCTTTCAGTCCACAATGAGATACATTTTGATGAAGGCATGCAAATTATGTCACATGACGTGACAATTACATCTCCATTTAAATAGCCTAATGGCTCACTATCGAATTTAGGACACACATTTGGTGCATATAAGGGCATGCCAGATGACCTACATTTTTTGGCAGCCATCTTCAAGGAACTCTAGATTTTTGAATTTCATCAGAAAGTCACCTGGATAAACAGTGCTAGCATTTCATAATGAGTTGCCGTCACGGGGACGTTAGATCAGTGCCAGGAAGCTTTATTTCCATCTGTGATGACTGCTTGCCCCTCCTTTCCTCTCTTCCTACCTTGGTGCAAGTAGGTGGAGTCTATTTATGTCTCAATGCTCCAACTTCTAAGCACACTTCTTACTCTCAGTTCCACCACTGTCTCAGTTGGACTAGTTTCTCCTGGCAGACAAGTCTTCTTTCTCCTTGTCAAACCATCAGGATTCTAGCGTGATTCTTTTCGGATGGCATCGTATCGAAGCGGTATCTCTGGATTTGTGCCCAGGCGTTCGAACCCTTCTCCTGTCAGGTCGACGTCAACATCAGGCACCGGCTCTTCGTACAGCCATCACAGCGCTCGGCCGCGCAGTTACCTTGGTTCCTCCCCCCAATCGAGTGGTGCCGGAAGTTATGGCAGCTACGGCGGTCACGGTCTCTCGTCGAGTGTGGGCAGCTACGGATCTGGTTCTTTGTATCACGGCTTGGGAGGGTACGGGAGCCCGGCTACGACCTACGGGGGGACCAACTCTGGATACGGCGGCCTGACGGTTCCCATGTCTTCGGCGTCCAGCTACAGCCTTTCATCGTCTCCGAAAAGCCGATCTTCCTCGCCGGCCAACAGTTATTACAGCAGCTATTTGTCCCCGAGTTCGGCAAGTTACGGCTCCAGCCGGAATTTGCCGGTGAAAAGTAGTAGCTTTAACCGGACGTTGACCAGCCGCCGGACACCTATGTCTTCGATGGGGCCCCGAACGGGGTCTCTTAGCTCGCTGGCAGTCAGCACACGAAGTGGGGACTCGGAAGGGTATTCTGTAAGCAATTTCACGCTTCATTCCCACTCGGTTTTATGGCATAAGTTTATTGACTAGGTGTGACAGGATTAGAAATGATGTCGCGCTGTTGTTGCACAAGTAGCACTGGCTGTAAAGTGAGCGAAATGGCTTCATTAAATGATTTGCTACTGCATTTCAGAGCGGTGGAGATTGGTCTGGCCGGTCTTCTCGTCTTAACTCGGTCTCCTCTGCTGGGGGCGGAGACTCGGCACCTAGCAGCCGAGCGACGACCCGATCCACCAAAACTGCCAGCGAAAATGGGGAGCTCGACTACAAGAAACTCTACGAAGAGTCTTTGGTCGAAAACGACCGTTTGAGAGAGACTTTAAAGAAGACTGATAAGGAACTCGGCGAATCAAAATCTCAACTGGCCAAGCTATCGGCTGAGGTAAACACAAAAGTTACGCTATCCTATTTATTGGTAACCTACAGAGCAAATTCTTACTAGACTAGTTTATTAGACACGAATTGCTACTGGGTTTATTGGTTTTACTTGAGAATGTTTATACATTCATTATGTATACACACTCTATAAAAAGCAGTGTAAAAGCAGCTTTCCTCTCTAACTTCCATCAGATTGTTACGTAACATGCTTCCAAGAACTGTAGTGGATGTAGTGAATACAAATAGATTCAGAAAGGTGATCGCAAAGTACACCCACATGTTGTTTCAATCCTTGTTTAAACAGGCCCCACAAGCTCAATTAAGTATGCAATTGACTGCAATTTTCAATCAGCAGCAAATTTACCCAAATATCAGTGGGTCATATTTGGGTAGGAAGCACAGTGTGTGTCTACCTAAATGTCAGCATGTGGCATTGCTAGCCGGCCAAGCAGAGAACAACATTATTCTCTTATAAGGCCACTTTCACATCACATTAGCATTACTTATTCTTGTTGCCTTATTTAGAGATTCAATACAACAAATGGTACAGCAAATGCTAGTCACAAGTAATCCACCAAGCTGACCCTAAATGACTTTCTGCTTCAAGGATGCTATTAGAAGTCTGAACATTTTCCAACTGCTTGCAAGATAGTTTAGTGAATTGGTGTCTTGTTGTTTATTTTAGTATTCACATACTCGGACAAACATGTGGGGAATTTTTTTTTGCAGCCTTCAAAAAGTTCCCTGTCGGAGATGGAGAAACGTGAGAGGAGAGCGATGGAACGCAAACTGTCCGAGATGGAGGAAGAGCTGAAGGTAAATGAGATGAATTCACAAATTGGCACTTGCCCTGCGGTGCATACCATACGCTAGTCATAAGCAGATAGCTGGGGTTTTGTTTGGTCCTTGGCCAATTAGTACGCTCATCAGGACCGATGCTCACAGTTCCGTCAACAAATAGTGTCAGTTTTCTACGGCGTACTTGACAATACAATTGCTGGCACCTTGTTTCCTTCTCTAGGGCAGTACTTGCTAATAAGGCCTTCAAGATAACAAGTTGATAAGTTTGTAATCTGCAATAAGGATCTTTGAAAATTGCATTCTAGACCAACATTTCTTTAACATGGAATATCAGATGGCTTTTTCTACCTGCTTTTTTCAATTTTTCACCTGGGTGTTTGTTTTTGCCTGTCACAACTTTTTAGACACTACTAACTGAACAATTTTTAATAATCTCTAGATCTTAAATATCCATAGTGTGGTTTGATAAAAAAAAAAATGTCGTCGATGTTTTTCTGTTATACAAATAATTACTTTTTCCAGCAATTACAAAAACTCAAAGCTGAAAATGAAAGGTTGAAAGCGGAAAACCGAGCATTGACTCGGGTGGTGTCCAAACTGACCACTTCCGCCAATATCCCCAAATAAACTAGTAGGTAAAACATGTGATATGTTGCACCTTACTTATGTTCGCTGTCTGCATGAGCGATTTTTACCGTTGGCTGCGGAACCGCAGTGCATTCCCACACCAAGAGCGGAACAAATCATTATTAGCTGATATGCATTTGCTGTTTACGTGTTTACCTTTGTCCTGAAGCATATGCTAATGCAACTGCTAATAAGTTGATTTTTGGAGTTGATTTCTCTGGTTTTGTTTTTAAATTTTAATCGGATATTTTGACTCTCATATACCTATTTTAAATCACACTCAACCTAACTAACATCTTACACCCTGAAAGTCTGCATGATCGTAAAACACTGTTGACTATATTTACTTTGACCTCACATTAAATGAGTGCTGTGTGGAAAACTTGTTCTTCTAGTTATCCCATTGGCTGACATTAACACTTCAGCTTACGTTTGTCCTACCCTATCTTTATTTACTACCTCTTATTACTATTTACTTTGCATTTCACACATGTTATATTCTATATCTTATATGCCCCTACATTATCCATCATTGGTGACTCACGCTGTGCCTGCCTAGGCATTAGTTACCGAGTAAAGTAGTGGGAATTGCTGTTTTTGCCCGTGATCGGGCATAGCTGAGTCCACCGTTTAGTGAGATCATGTAGCAGTAGCCTCATTTGCTGCTTGATCCTCGTCATTTCATTATTTCATCGAAACCTCTAGGCTCCTTCATCATGACGTTGTCTGGCTGCAGCACACACTCCGTTAAGCCGTGGTTCTCTGCTCGATGTTTGACAAACGAGACTGAAGATGAGTTGAGTGTTGGTCAACCCTTTAACTGCCGAGTTATTCTGGCCTGCTGCACTGGCTATTTTTAGTCAAAATCTAGAAGTTGATTTTAAAACTGATCAAAGTGATCAGCTTGAAATTATTTCAAATAATAGTTTAATCCTTTACTACCAGAACGAGAATGAGTTAAGTCATAGCTCAAATCTTCAAAATTGAAGAAAAATTCCAAATTCCAAAGCCTTGAAAAATTCCAACGAAGGTGCCGCGTTGCAACGCGTTACCGCTCTGGTAGCTCGGCGGCATATCATGCGCTAATGCACGGCGGCATATCATGCGCTAACGCACGGCGGATACAGTGGCCCAGGACCCTTACAGCAATGGTGGCCAAGTAGCTAACAGCCCTTAAATGTGCTCGTACCAGTGAAAGGGTTAAAATTAACCAATGTGGCAGGTCTTGAAGCCGCCCGTAGGCGCCCTAGTCGAGGTCACCAAACGGCTTTCTGACATTCTCTCGTGTTTTGTTTCAGGAACAGAAGCAAATTAAGTTCGAAAACCAGAGGCTAAAAGATGAGAATGGTGCCTTGATCCGTGTGATCAGTAAGCTTTCCAAGTGATAGCATCAGAGAGCGCTACCTCCGCACCAGCACTTTTCGCACTCGTTGTGTACAGTACAGTATGTAATTTATTCTATTTTTTATCGACATTTTCATTTTATTTAAAAGGAACACATTACCACGTACACTATTGCTTCCACCCCGTGAAGACGGCTTCGGATCAGGAAAGCTGGTTAAGTGACGAATTGACGATTATTTAGTACCTATTGTATTGTACGGTTATTTTTACTTTACCAGCGTTACTGACAAGTGTCAATTATTTTATATAGCTTGATTCAATATTAGTTTTTCACTGAATCTTGTACCTATGTGTTGGCATTTTATAAATATTATTGACCTTGGACACAACTGGATTTTGTTTTCATTTAGATGTGATAGGCGATAGCAATGTGTATTCATAACATCTAATTATTCAGTGCCGATTGTCAATTTGATTACCTTTAGCATTATAATTTTTCTAAACGTACGCTCTCTCATGAATTGAAATGAATGTGAGACATCAAATGATACCTATGAATTCCTTCTTGTAAATTAGCTTGTCCTCTGGGCTTTGTCATTTCAACAATCGATGAACATTGAACACTCTTACAATTCTAGTTTTTACGCATTGCGTCAATACTAAATGTCCTAATTCCTAAGTCTGCAGTTACAACTAAAACAATAGGGCTCCACTCTCATAAAATTTTCAAAAGAGGCAAACTTTTATTACATACATAACAATGAACGTTTACTCATTATTGCTGTGGTCATGGAATAGACAGTGTATGCTGCAATTGCCTAGGCCATCTAAATAGCGATCCATGGATTTGGGCTGGATTTTCAGTAACCTGTTAAGAACTGAACAATCTGTTACCAAAAATCAAGGCATCTAATTTTGCCTGACTTGCCATGGTTATAACAAGCTAAAGGGTTATTAAATTCTTAAGACTCAGGTCTTCTGCCTAATCTCCCTAAAGCTAAAGGGTTGTTCGATTCTTAGCGCCCCACTGAAACACCAGCCTTAAAACAATTAATTTCCTCTCTAGTCTCATCTTGACAGAAATACAATTTCTATGTGGTTTTATCAGTGAACTTAAGTACTTTAAGGGCTAGCTTTAGAATTAGAGTTGTTGGCTAACCATTTAAATAATGCTCAGCAACTTTAAAGCAATTTGTTTCTTATTGTCAAACCTTTTGTAAATTATATTTGGTGAGCTAGATTTGGCTTGTATCATGCTGTGGCTGTTATAACTATGTACTAGTAGTACCATGTAAATTGTAAAGGTTTTGTCCATTTGCCGATGGTTACTCGAATCCTGGCGGCTCTCTACTTCGTTCTGTTGTTTAGACCTTACCTTGATAATTATCATATTTCCCAATTAGTGCAGAATCGCTGGGCAATTACGCCGAGTTGGTAATAAGCAATTGCGATGTAGAATTTATAAATATGTATAATTGATGAACTGTGGCCAAGGGGTTCCCTGGGGCGTGGCTAGAAGTTGAAGTGCCTTTTGCTTTTAATATCATCTAGGTACCTACGTGTTTAGTTCACTAAATAAATATTGTAATGGTTTTGTAGTAAGAACTGACGTACATATGGAGTATGGACATAACGGGAGGATTCGAAAAAAATAAATGAACCAAAATTACAGTGATACACATCTTAACCGATTTATTTGTGGACAGTAACAATTACAGGACTAGAAAATGGTTAGGAACAACCTCATTCCCTTCCTCCACAAAATCTTGTAAGCACAAGTTACTGGTCAACACAAAATATGCTCCAGCCAATCATACTTGATCCATTGTTCAACAAATTATTTCAGGCAGTATTTTATTCATCTACACTGGTAGTTAGTGCGTAAAGTATTTTCATAGTAATAGTAGGCAAGGTCTGTAGATCTCACTTCCACTATTGGTAAGAAGCAGAAACTAAAGTTAGGTCGCCGCATAATTGCTATTAATTGGGCCCACTCTCTCCATCAACATTAGCACATTGAATTTGGTAGCATACAATTCGTATGAATTCGATAACTAAATTCAGTCCTATCGCTGGGCCCGAATGACAGCCTACAGGTAAGACTAATAGCGACTGTGAAGCCTGCTATGCCTAGTGAAAATCTATGCGACAACCTAACTTAGAGGTTCTTGCATGGAGCAAGGCAGTAAGTAGTCGTATAAGAACTTGGATTCAGTTTCTATCTTTCATTATTAGCTCTAACGTGTAGTAGGTTCCTTTTACCTAGAAGTTTCATAATCAATGAATTTGAATTTGTGATAGGGTTACAATCTATGGTGTAGCTACTAGTTACTCATAGTCATAATATTACAGTTAATGACAGCATTCATCTGCTGGTAAATATATAATAAAAATAAGATGATTGACAGCCTTTGAATCAATAATACATTTTGGCTATTAAAAAAGGGCAGGGGTTTATCTCCTAGTCTGAAGAAAAACATAATATCATTTTATTTGAATAGCATATGTAGTCAAGATTAAGTAGAAGTTGTAAAATGTTAAGCAAAAAGAAGTGGGCAAGCAAGAAGGTATAGTATGCATTTTTGCTAGGGTAGTATCTAGCAAGACAATTTAATCACATTGCAGAAGATTCAATCCATGAAACACAGTGGTCTCGCAGATAAGTTGGCGTCATAAATGGCACTCTCACCCAAAGTGACGCTGAAAATCGCGTGTGCTTCCACGCTGCAGCTTATCAAGCCGAGTGTTTCTGAACCGGTGCTTGATTACTCGTTTGACCTTAGTTACGATGCTACTCCTCCACAACAACGCGATTTTGTCTGAGGCGGTGTTTCTTCCTCGTCCTCGACGACCACCACGTTACGCCGGGTGCTTCCAGAACGACCGAGGCTGCTGGCCTTCTGCAGATTGCTGGCTTCAGCTCTTTCAATCATTCGTTGACTTAATTCAAGAAACATCTCCTCGATACCTTTGTTCATTTTGGCAGATGTGTGGAAGTGCTGAGCACCGACAGAACTGGCATATCTAGCGATTACAAATAGGAATGCCACGTCAGTAATGTATGTCCTTGTAAATTGGATGGCAACAGAGGTCACACTTACACTCTGTTTACTAGGAGAGCATAATTTTCCCTCAGGGGTGATGGTGGCAGTTAACACAGGAAGCTATGGCTAGAGAGCCTATTTTGTGATTGTAACGCAGTATGCTTTCTCACTGTATAGACTGTACCTAGTGCCGCGAAAAACTCAAACATCAATTTTGTACGAAAGCAGTGTACTTACTCTTCAGCTTCTTGTACAGTTACATTCCTCTGTTTTTCTAGGTCTACTTTATTGCCTGCGATGATCAGACAAATATCACTTCCGAGCATCTTTTTCAGTTCCTTTACCCAATTTTTCACCTAGAAGAATTGACCTAATTATTAATGAATGGCTAATGCAGGTTAATTCATATACAAGTACATATTTGCTAGTAAGTAAAGGATGAACTGAGCCTGACAAATTTGTATCCTTGTAATTCCGATGTAATTATTGACTAATTAGCCACTTCAATGAATCAATAGACCACATTCAAAAAGTCGTTCCAGAGACGATTAAAATCGTGTGTAATGCTTTTCTTATGGGGTTACATTTTAAAAAGTCCTTATTGACTCTGGATTAAGCCTTTTTAAATGTTCTCTAAACAATAAAGCTTCATGGAAAAATGGAAAAACCTGAAAAATGCAAAAAGGCCAAAAAGGTGCAAAACTTTCTCTCTTGACATTGCACAACTGAAAAGCAAGAATCAGGTAACTTTTACTCACTGATAGGGGCAGTACTGTTGGAGAATTGAGAGATCAGATGAGAGTATCAAGGAAGTTAACAAAAGATTAAAATAGATCAATACAAATTGGCCTTTTTGCCAAAGTTAGTTTTGTTGTTGTTTGGATACGTCTAAAGGTGGCCTAATGAAGCATCTTTCTGTGACATTTAGGCCCATATAGGGAAAAAAGCTTGGAAGAAAAGGGCATTGTATACACCAAGTTCAATCTTTTAGCAACAACCTTCTCGCTTACAGTCTGCGTCTATCTCCACCTGCATAGCCCCTATCGGTGGGTGAAATTGACCTGTTTCTTATTTTTGCCAACTTGGCTAACTTACTAAGGTTGTTAACTTTAATATAATTAAGCAAACTTTGGCAGAGGCATGTAAATTAGACCCAACAAAAAGAGTAGGTAAATGGCTAAAAAGTTGGGGGTACATGGTCTTTTATTTGTTCATTAGTAAGAATGTAGTTAATCATTGTTAGCATATGCTAGTGCATCAACTCCTCATCAATCATCGAAGCTACGGCTCTAAGCTGATGGCATTGTTTTTATCTTGATAGGTACACCAGGAGTGGGGTCACCACTTCATACTTGTTTGTCCTGATCAGAACCGATAAAGCATAAAGAGGCATGTTCCCGCCAGGGGCTTTTTATCCAACAGACAGAAAAAGCGAGCGCTTAAGCGCATTGCCATTTTTGAAAACTTTGTAATCTCATCAGACTAGGTGCTTGCAAGCAGGAAGGGAATGCTTAACTCACTTTTATCATATAAGCACTATACTATTGTTTAGGGGCTATACAAAAACAGTAAATTCTAGGAGTCTATCTATATACCTATGCCTCTTTGATAATGATATGTATCAGAGATACTTTTATCATATAGGTACTTTGACTATCATAACAATAATCTGCATTCAAGGAATATTTCTTAGGGGTCAATTTAGCATGGCTTTATCAGCAGACAGCTTAAGATATGGAGATATGCTATTTTGGTCACAAATATCAAAAATGATTCATACATTAAATTTTTAAGACTCATGTCTTCTGACTAATTTCAGCACTAGTTAAAAAAAAAGCTGTTAATAACTGGGTTAAACTGCTGAAAACTTCTAACAAACAAACTGCCAACTTTTTGCTAACCTTGCTGCAAGCTTCATCTAGGCAAGCTTGGCAGATTTTTACGTGAGCAAGAACTTATATAGGGGAAAACAAAAAAAAAATCCTAGCAAAACCTACTTAAATACTTAACATTCATACATATTGGTGGCATCCAACAACTAAAATGTGAATCAGTTCATATTCATACTTTCTTGATGATGTATCATTTTGAACAATTGAAGGGAGAGGGGGGAATATAGATTTGTTTTGCCTTGAGCACAGCCCCCACCCTAAGATGCTCCTGGTCCCAACCAATATTGTCAATGGAAATCCAAAAGTCTTGCAAAATGTTTAAACATCCACAAAATTGGAATGTTGAAGACTTTCAGAGCTGTTGGATAATGTTATTTGTTTATTTACGGTTTGTGCTCTGTTAACTTCACTTGTGAACGAGAGAAATTAAGTCCCCTCATTTACTTGAAGATGTCCGTACCATCGGACGAAACATCCTTCACAGCCCACGAAAGTTAACAGAGTACAATCCGTAAATAAACAAATAATATCCATAACACTGTATTCTCCTTTTCCTTAAAACCCAGGAAAAATATTGGCCTATGAAAAATCGTTAGGTCGAGCAATCTGACCACGTGGTTAGCATAGCCCACTACAGTATACAAAAGTTTTTGGTGTGAATTTGGGTAGACTACTTACCAAGTAGTTGTAATTCAACTTATCAATAGAAGATAAAAGGTCAAAGGTCACGCCATAATGAATAATTTGACAAGATTAGACAAAAAGGCAAAAAGCACCTTCATGTAGCACGTTAGAGGTGCCTAAAATGACACTGCTGCTCTCTTTAAGGTAGTATCGGCTGTAACCAAAACATTCTGTGAATGCATGACCACGCTAACTGAATGAGATTAAAACTTTGCCACCCATACTTGGATATTTTGGGTAATCAGGGCCAGGTAATCGAGAATTGCAGGACCGTGAATTCCTGATAGTAATCAGGAATGGCAAATATGTTGATTCAATCATTCACTTATCGAGTATTGTGAAAGTAGATAAGCAGGTCCGCTCAGGTCAACGGGCTAGGTTGCTATAAGTCTCAAAATTAATGGCTTGTTTTTGCCAATTAATGCTTGGCACACTGTAGGTATTTAAAGCTTTCTAGAGGATCACAGCCATCTACATAAATGCAGAATATATCTCCATATCTGTGACATAGCTGTCGAACACACTTCTAAAACTGCTTTTCAAGACTTTCTAGTTCAATTTAAGTATTAAGTAATTGATGGTACTTTCAAAGATAATAATTGTATTTAACATTTTTTCAAAAAATACCTCTAATTGAGGAACCGTAGTATCGGAAAACTGTGCAAACTTTTTTATTCTCCCTTTTCAAGCAGTAGAGCAGGTAGCTAGTTGAAATCACAGTGACTCACTTCAAAACCATTCCCATGAATAAAAGATGCCATAACAAATAACTTCAAACCTTTTTGTACGCTTCCTAATTGATTTCAAGCTTGAAAATCACTTTAGATTGTGATTAATCACATTTTTAAGTAAGTTGCAAATGCTGTGTTGATAAATTTGTGCTTAACGCATTGCTTTTCCTACGCTGTTGAGAAAATGGTGTTGATATATTGCTTAATTTTACGGCCAAGAAAAAACTATGCTCCGAGCTCACCACAAACTTTGCAGCACAGCATTTGTAACCTATTTTAAAATGCTTTTAATTATAATTTAAAGCAATTTTCAAGCTTTGTAATTTTCAGGAAACATAAAATAATGGTTCTGTTAGAGATGGCATCTTTTATTCGTGGAGCTGGTAGATTTTGAGGTAGCTATTGGGATTAAAACCCGCCACTTGCGCTATTTCTTACGGGAGAATAAAAAGTTAGGACCATTTTCTGAAACAACGGTTCCCTATTCGTCATCATTGATAGGGGCATTACCTTACTAGATAGACATTATAAATATTTACCTTTTGAAAAGAATCTTCATCTGTGATATCATACACTAAAATTGCTCCATTTGACATCCGGTAATAGATTGGGCCCAGAGCGTGAAATCGCTCTTGTCCTGCTGTGTCCCATATTGATAGGTTGACTCTCTTTCCAGCAATATTCAATTTTTTATTAAGGAACGACGCCTGAAAGAAAAAATATATTTTGGACTATTCACAAATTCCGAAAACATTTAATGGGATATTTATGGTAGGAAATGTGTAACATTTCAACAAAGGTAATGTCACTGAGATGTTATTGTTTTGTGCAACTGGTTTCCTTGTGGAGATCAGCCAGTGAGTATGAGTTCTAGTCTAGACAACATTTTTGCTAAAGATATGAATCACAAAGTTGAATGGTCACCATCCACCACCAGCAGGCATCAAGCTGGCTTAAATTTTAACAACCATGACTTCATTCAAATACAATTTGTATCTTCCGAGGCTATACATGCCGATTTCTACTGCCAGTAGCTTCGTTGTGTTACGCCACATAACATGTTAAAACGCTAAAACGTTTGTAGGTACCTGTAATGTAGTTATATGCTTATCATTAAATTTATCTTCGACATATCTGAGGACAAGTGATGTCTTTCCCACACAACCTTCCCCAAGAAGCACAACTTTAAAATTATGATTTCCTGCACCAGATAGCTGAGAACCAGCAGCGTTTGCCATTTTTGAATAAATACGTCGGTGATCAAATAATAGGTCTGAAACAAAACTTAAGTCTGTGATGCAATGAAATGATTGAATTTCTTTAAAATCTATCACATTTTGACACTTGCTATAAAACAACGTTACGCTTAACACAAGTCTATCAGCTGGTTCGAACTGGAAACGTCAAATGATGATTATTGGAAAATACCTGTCAACTAAAAGCGAGTCAGAACAGGCACATTTTAGATTATGATAATGTTGTTGTGATTTAATCAATAAATATAAGAAATTAATGATAAGTGTAAAGAAATGATACTTATTTTGTTTGTAAGAAGTATATTCTTGCATTCACTGGTCGTAACATTGATGCATTAAACATAAAGAAGTCTATGATATTACTCTTTTGACTCGTATAGTTCACTCGGTGCTTGCGTGCGCCGCTTACATGCGCACAGTGAGTCTTGAATCTGCGGCCGTTCGTGTTTGTAAAGGTGAGTGGTACGCAATTTAATTTTAGTTTTTATCTGTTAATGGTAGTTACACTCTATAAAGTTTGTCTTTAATAAACAATTATTGCCTTACGCACTCTTTGTTTGAGCTGTCACAGGCATTCGGGAGCTTTATCACGAAAAAAGATCGTTAAAGTTGTCGGCGTCTGGAGCCATTAACCTAGGGCTAGTCACCTTACTTCAATTTCGGAAAGAGGTCAAGTGAAATAAAAATATTATTAATTCTGCTTCTGTTGATGGCTGAATGAAAATATTAACACCAGTTTGGCTATAATTATTGGGCTGGAAATGTTATCAATCGATGGGATTCCTCCTTAGTCTCGAGTTACGAAATACTAGTAGATTTCTTCACCGACTGTCAGTTTAATGTGGGTGGGAGGTTGGCTTTTCGTACACGGTTTCATTCTTGGTTGCAACAACTACGTGTGCTCGTAAATTGTGCTACTGCTGTATTATACTGTACAGTGTCTATCGTCAATTTTCGGTGTTTCCGGCAACTCTGCTCAATGGATTTGGCTTTTAGTTCGCATTCTGTCTTCATTTTGTAGGGTAAAGTCAAAGACCTACTTTTCAGGTGGCTGTCTACACCCCAACCCCACATGGCAGCCTTGTTCCAATCTATCACGACTTAATATTTCATTATTGTTCATCAAATTATTGTCGTGTTCACAATGGGGTGGATTTAATGTCTCGCTTGATCATGTTGAATTCTCTAAGCTTTCGATCTCTGCTGTCAAGTTGCCATATTTGATGCTGTTGTCCTTGTCCTCTCACGAGAATTATGTCAAGATTTAGTTCACGATAGACTTTCGATCATTTCTCGAGGATGAATTTGCATGCTTATGTTTTCATTAATAAAATGTTGCGGTTATCTTCGCCTGCCGGCAATCGCCCTCCACGATAATATACGCCGCCCGCGTTACATCGGCTTTCTGTGGCCAAGAGATCGATTTGATATCTAGCTTGCAGGCAGGCTACGTCTGCGTCCTGTATTATGACGCCGCGACGCTCTCGTCTCGTAGTCGGTCACACTCACCATTCAGATCAATCGCTCATGAACTTCATCCCCCGTCAATCGCCATACTACGATGCCATTCAAAATGTTGGCATGGATCCATTTCTCAGAACCAAATATTTCGAATTTCGCAATATCCTTCGAGCGCATTCCTCATTTCTTCTATTACAGAATAGATCAATGCATCTGTTCGGAATGTTTTATAGTGAACAAATTAACTTCAGATTAATTACGATTTAGAAGGCCTGCAAATGTATGGTGAGCACCCATTGTTCAATTCGCAACTTGCTTGCATCTCATCGGTCAATCATCTCTACTCATCCTCAGGTATAAAAAGGTCCAGCCGAGGTCTGAAGGGTTCCCCCCCCCCCATTACGTAAAAGCTTCACAGTTCACACGTGCCAGACTCAGACTGTCGGGAGGTATTGCATCAGCAGATGCAGGGGTATGCATAATCTCGGCCTAGCAGCTGTAAATAAAAGGGTGTATGTGATGTGTGTAGTAGGTACGTGCGTGCGGTTCATTTCGCAACCGAAGTATTGACATTTTCGTAACACGTCACGATCGCAAGCAACGTTTAGCTGACGTTTTTGTGTCTGCGGAATAGGCGGGGTGCTGGGATCATTCGAAAGTAATAATATATGTGTGTCAATACTCGGGTAGCGTTCACGCCGGCCTGGCGGGGGTGGAATGGTCCATTGGCTAGCCGCTTGGGCCTGCCTATGTTGCCGCGCGACGCAACGCGCAAGGATGCATCATCAAGGACGCAGAGCAGATGGCCATTGACTCGCCGGGGGTCAATGAAATTTGGGGGGGAGGCCTGGCAACTGTGGAATGATCCAAAAACATCTCGGCGGCATGGAATAGTGCGATATTGGGATTGTGTGTGCTTGGTGATTTCGTGTCGCGCCCGCGCTGCCTTTTTACTTCAAAAGACGTTGTGTTTTTTAATGCATGTCCGTGACAAATTATGCTGACTGCATACCTCGGTAAATATTTTCGGTTGCGAAACGCTGACGGAACATATTTAATTTATTTCGTAATTACTGATGGTAACAGACGGGCAGTTATAGGAAACTGGCTCGCTACCCTTTGCATTTCGGAGACGTTTGTGCATCTATTTCGATAACAATACCCAGAAACTGACAGCTATACAGCTACGTTTTTGAGTTTAGATATCATCTCTTTCGTGTGAGACAGTAAAGGTCGATAGGTATTTTCTCATAGTTTTTATAAGGGATATTGTGATACATTATAAATTGATGTGCTTGTTAATGTTTGGTGGTCATTATTAGAATTAGAAAACGGGACACATTGAAATGAGCAGACGTTTAATTCACATGTGCAAAAACACTTTCTAATTCTTGGCAGTCGATGATTACTAAATTTGCAGTTGTCAAAAATTTATCTGTCGTTATCTGCTTCTGTGTATTTCTTGTCAGAAACAAACTTGAGCTCTCTGATCAAGTTGAGCAGGAGCAAGATTTACTGATCACTATTCAGTAAGATAAATCGTCAATACAGTCAAATTTTTTTCAATGTTTCCTTATGAAAAGACTGAGGTTCCCATGCAGTGAGATCTGTTGTAATAGATTTTGAGCCGACTCCATCACAGCAGTATGCCGCCTTGTTCTGTAATGCCTGTTTGTTTTTTTCCCCAGGATACAGAGGGTGACAGGACCAGGACAGACCTCCACACTCTGCAATGTTCAGCTTTCACAAGCCCAAAGTGTACAGATCACCAACAGGATGCTGCATTTGTCGAGCCAAATCGAGCAGGTAGGATGAATCGAATGTTGTTGTGCTAATCTAAAAAAAAGTGCACTTCTAAATGTCCTTTTATTAAGAATTTAGAGACCCAAAGAAAATTCTCACAGTCCCACACAAACCAGAGTAAACATTGTCAAATTCCCCATTTTTCAGTGTAGCTGGGTCTGTAAAAATCTCACACAAGAAAAAGCACAGCATATTTTTTCCCCCTAGCACCTAATTTTTAAATATTTTCAACAGATAGCAAATTGTTTATATTTTCAATGTAAAGAAAAGATTAGCTCTGCAATGGGAGCCTAGTTTACTTAAGCTGCTATCAGTATTCCCTCATATACCAGGAGCATTGCCTCCCTTGCCAAACTAAGTAGTTATTTTAATGGTATGTCTCAGCCTAGGGGCTATTTTCGAGTTGAGCGCATCATATCCCTGAGCGTCTGGGCAAAATTTTCACTTACCTTTGTTTCGCATTGCTTCCAACGTTCAACATATTTTTCGTAGCTCATTTAAGACTAGGCGTACATCACAGTGTTAATTAGGCTGGTCACAGCCACTTATTGCTCCCTTGCATCTCGTAACAGAGTGTGCTTGTTGTTACAGTTCTCGGTTCACGGACAGCAAGAAGTACGAGGACGACTTCATGGAGTGCTTCCAGCTAGTAGAGCGGCGCGCTGGAGAGATCTGCAACGCCTGCGTTTTGCTCGTCAAGCGCTGGAAGAAACTTCCCGATGGCTGCCAGCGTAATTGGAGGCACGTTGTGGACGCACGGGCCGGCCCCGGAACTAAGTCGCTCACCAAGTTCAAGTCGAGGAACAAGAAGAAGCTCAAGCTGAAAGCCGAGAAGAGTCTCAAAATGGAAACCCTGGTGAAGAAGAAGCATGTGTACATCAGGACCGATAGATCTGCCCGTGAGGATAGTCCAGGAGCTTGCAGCGATGATATCATGGGTGAGAAACGATTTTAATTAGAAAAAGAAGGGATCATACAAATTACCAACTTGACAAGCAGATAGAACTTCAAAAAACCAAGACATGAGTCTGATGAATTTAAAAACAGGTAGAACTTTTGTCTTGTATATTTTTGACATCATACATTTTTAACAGGTTGTTTTATTGCTGGTTAACTCTGCCGCAGTAGATTTTCTTATCATGTAATTTTCGTGTTGTCAGTACAGCCCTGTTGTATTAAATCAATCCCCTTGCTGGCAGTTTATCAAAGCTACCTGCACAATTTTTTGGTTTACTTTGTCATCTGAGCCTAGGCTCCCTAAGTTTTCTTGCTTGAACTTAAAAAGGCTACGTAGCAAAATGATGAAGTATGAATGTTTAGAACTAGGTAGGTAGCTAGTCACATTTCTTTTGCAATCAAGTATACAAATACCATATGTTTTAATCTCTTTATAAATGCTTTACTTGCCTAAATATATTGAAACAACTAGGTTAGGGCTTTTAAACGTTTGTTAGTTTATTAGGTTAGGGCTACTGGTAAGGTAATGTGACATGGACTGTATTAAGTGTTCCCCCAGGCGGGACTAACGAAAGGCTTGCTTCTGTTCCAGGCGAAGACTTTCTCTCGGACTTAAGCGGCCCAAGTGTTCCGTCCAGCCTGGCCCCGAGTCCGACGCCGTTCGACAACTTGCCCTGCGCCGATGATGTCGATGCCGATGCTGATGCCAAGTCTCTGAGTCCCATCAGCTTTGAGGTAGAGGAGGAGGAGGTCAAGCCCAGGCTGGAAGAACCGCCTGAGCTCAGCAGTTTCCTCGACCCAACCTACTGGAAGAGGTAATTGAAACTTGAAATTAACCTTAAGAATATTACTAGCCGTGTAATTGGCTTTAAAAGTTTATTCCTTGAAATTAACCTCTTTATTTTATTCATTGATTTTCACTGAGCTAGGAGGTACATATAGTGATTGTATCTAGGTAGTATACTACTACTAAGAGGTATTGTACCTACTTTAAAGGTAGCTAATAAAGTACCTTAAGTACACTCTATTTGCTGGGAGAACACACTTTTCTGCACTGGTGACAGTTAAGACACCTGGAGGTATGGCTAGAAATTCTATTTTGTGGGTGTAATGCAATATGCCTTCCCACAGGATGCGAGTCACAGTACAGTATGGGACTTGGGAAATGGGCTGAATACGTACTCTTTGGGCACGTTCAGGTCTGTATCTGTATTCATGGCGTGTTTTTTTGTTATTCTAGTGAGAAGGTCTGCTGTGGTACAATTTTCCTTGGACCGCACGGGGAAGTTGTTGTAGATCCGCGATTCTTGAAAGCTTGCGTAGGATGCATCCGACGAAGACGGGCTACCACGCTTGGAGCTAGTGCAAAAGCCGGTCTCGAGGAATCGACGGAGAAAACGAACGTTTCTGCGCTTCCGGCGGGCGCTCATGCCAAGTCGTACAGTGACTCCTCTTCCGACTCTGGGTACGATGAGTCTTCGAACCCAGGTACCGGCGAAGCCAACGTTACGAATAATCCACTAGCGCAGTTTGCGAGGCAAGCCGCCAACCACTGCACTCAACGCCGAGTGCCTGCTCCGGCCAATTAACGAATACTCGAACGTAGAAACTAACTTAATTTATTACAAATACTAGCACAGATAGACTAATTGAACGTGAGAGAAAATATTGCTCCAGATACCAATCAATCAGTGTTTGGGTCCAAAAATAGCACATAATTTACTTCTTGTTAAGTCTTCAGATTTAATCCCCTGTCCTTCCATGACTTGCAAATTAACCAGTCAATAATAAAAGCAATAATTTGCCCCTCCTTTGCCCGATTTGCAGCATATCAACAAACAGAACAGTATGCGTAACTGCCACTGTGTCTTTCCGTACCTATTTCACTGCCAAGTACTTGGTCTTACGTGACCAACGCTCCTAGCTTTTGGCAATTATACGGCTCGTTATCGATTAATAAATTATGATCTACAATCTTGTCTAGTGGTAGCTGTCCTAATCATGTTTAAACTTGTACTGTTTTTTATATGTCTCTTTGGAGGTTGATTCACTTCTGTACACAATGCAATAATTGAAATCGAAGGCTCACGATTGAAACACGATGATAACTGGCCGTTCAGGAAAGAGGGGGGTGCATTTTATCGTGCAAAGTTTTAATCGGCGATATCGAGGTGATTTATTATCCACGGTGCGTAGCGAGTTAGTATCATTGAATGAATTTTTCTGATAGAAATTACTAACCTTGGTTGTTATTTTACTGAATGAACGATTATAAGCGGGAAAGCTGAAGGTAAATTAATACCGTAATTACTTAGTGCAAAGTTGGAATGGATTTTGATAAAAACGATCAATGTCTAGTCTTTTATAGGAATTAGGTCCTCCTTATATGCAATTAAATTATTTATTTAGAATGGTTTATTTTCACTACTTGTGAATTAAATTTTTACCACACGTAGGAATAGATTACAACTTTTAAACAACACGATGGAGCGAGCATTAATGCAACGGACATGCACTAAGAATGGGGTGATTTTATAGAATACCCTTTGCAATTTTATAATCTTGGTATGTGTGAGGAAATTTTACCTAGTTGAATCTCTATTATTATTATTGTAATAATTATATGATATGACATGAGGATTGTTGAACCACTCACTAAAAATTAGTTTATTAAATCATAATACTGTAAATTATAATACAAAACTATGAAGTATTATTACAAGTTATGAGCCTAATATTACCAATGTTATCGTCTCGCAATTGGCAACTGGATGTTTAAAAATGCAGTTGAATGTGAGACTGACATGGAATCAAGCATGAGTATCACCTAGCAGTAATTATACTGGACACATGTGATTGCATTTACTGCCCTTTGTCTGTGACAGGTTGCTCGGCTTTGATAAGGCCACTTGATAGTTAATTACATCTTTATAATTATTCCAAATCAATTGACTGCAGTGATCTCATTCATTCATACTATCATTACTCTGTCAACTACTAGGAAGATTCCTTGCAAGTTGATAAATGTTGAGTTTATTTACATAAGAAAAAAGATTTATATTTCCTGAGAAAGAGTAAAGCTCATACTCATTTGAGCCCTTGATATATTTGCCCTAAACAGCCTAGGTCTAGGTTGACTGGATATATTTTATTTCTTTGAAGATGAGTCCATTTGTGTTTATTTTTGGTAGAATTTAACTACCATGGCAATTTTCTTTCGACTTTAATCATTGAGATCAAAATGCATACATACCTACCTACCATAAATTACCTATAGTTAGTTTTAGAAAAAAACATTTTGATCAAAATAGTTACCGTAGATCATTCATGCAATGGCTGATCTCTGATCAGTATTTAGTAACATTAATTAGCATTACCAACTTCTCCAAAAGTGCATCCATCCATACCCACATGGAATATTATTCTTTTCCGTGTAAAAACCAATAGTCGAACCGTTTTTGGCGTTGGCTTATCGTTACCCAACGGCAGCTGGATGCTACATGTCTTTCAAACGCTATTTTGATAAAAATAAATTTAAACTTCTATGTGATCTCGGAAGCAACAGTTCAACTGTTTGCCTCTTGTCATGGCTGATTTTCTGCGAAGCAAAGCAAGCATTTTAAAACTTGATGGAATTTCCAAATGCTGACATCCATTTTTGCACACTGTTTGGTGTTACATAGTTCTACTATCATAATATATAAATTCAGTACATACTGGGATGGGCCATCCACATGCGATGTCGATGTGTTACCCTTTCCCTAACCACTCTGCAATATATGCCACACGCTCCATAGAATATTCTGCAAGATAACAACTCGTAATTATTAGAGACCGTAAAAGTAATCCATAATAGTAGTGTGTGGTGTATCTATGAGCTAATCATTGGTGATTTCAATTTCAACAATGGGTTTAAGGAAGATGGGCTGAATCGCAGGGCTTTTACAAATAAAGCAAACACTGAGCGATTACTGTATTGTCCCACATCACACATCCCTTTTGACTCAGTTCAACAATTGCAAAATAAGTTGCAAGTGCTCTCAAAGTATTGCATTTACATGTTATATAAGAAATAATATTGAAGACATTTTACATAGATCCTTATTTTGTATTGTGGAAAATGAACTTAGACGATTATCTTAATAGTTGATTAATAATTTATTTTATTTATTGTTTTCTCAGTTGATATATTACGCTCTTGATTGTAGAGTCAACATTCAAAATGCTGTCCTGTTTTTAATTTTTATGCAAATGCAGAAGTGTTAATTTGATACTGTGTGAATATATGTTCTAGGTACCTTACCTACTGCATACAGCTTATTTGTAGAATGTTACAAATGTGTGAACAAATGTTATGCAAATAGCCTGACATTAAAACTGGTTGACAGTGGACACTTTTGTTCAGAGGACTTGCATAATTTAATACCCAAGCTTGATGCTGGTACAGTATTGTTTCAGTTTCTTATTCTATGCGATTTTACTCTAGGTATGATATTTGTAATATTAAAATATAATTCTATTCTAGGACTAATAATTTAATTTGTGTATTATAAATAGTGATGATAAGTGATAAGAGAAAGTATTTGTATTACTCTTATCTCAGCAATTTTTTTTTTCAATTAGTT
>QKMV01000443.1:0-16498 GCA_003287335.1 Lednia tumana
GTTCTAGATAATAAGTATATTGTGGTATTTTTCCCATGAGGCTATCTTTTCCATAGTATTGCAGAGAACGTGTGGGAGATACCTAGGTCTCCGTTCGTATTTCTACGCGTGCAGGTTACGTTGGTATCTCGCTGATATTTCGGCCGATATTCGAATATTTCACACTCACGGCTTGGCACGCTGCGTAATTTTCTTTTCGAGCTCTGGTGTAGTAAAAACTGACGTACAACGGTGCAAGCTCGGTTCCTTTTTGATAAAATAAGCTCTAGGTCTCGCGCCGGGCAACATTCGTAACTTACGAGCATAACAGAGTTAACCTCAACTCTGCAGCCAGCTTCCCTTCGTTCAAACAATAAGCTTTGCGTATGACATGGGCATTACTCGTTACGCTCGTAAGATGCATCTCACTAGCATCGCAGCCCACCCGAAATGCCTGCAAAATACACGCCACCGGGCGCCACTGCACAGACCCGGGGTCGGATCTGTGCCGGAGCGAGCGTCGGGCCGAACCTAAATGAACTATCGGCACGTGAACTGCTTGACGAACATATCGATGGGTTTCCAAGAAGATCCAACATATAATAGGGAGGAGATAGTCAGACCGACAGCCGTGGAAGGACGAGGGTAGGCGGAAAGGAAGGAAATCAATGATTGCCTCGTGTTGACGTCGTCGTCGTCGTCGTCGTCGTCGTCGTCGTCGTCGTCGTCCCGCGTCTTCTAGTTAACCATGACAAGGCAGCTAGCTACCCACTTGTGTAAGAATGTGCTCCGCTCGCCTCACGCTTGTCGATAAGTCGATACCGTGGCATATCACGTTCCATATAGGACCACTTTCGAAGAAAAAAACGACGAAACTGACTTTTCGATGACGGGGTTGAAGTTGGTTTCCCTTGCGGAATACAAAGTAACTAGCGAGTTTCCTTTACCAACAGCAGCGAGAAAAAAACCACGCTAACCTAATAAAAACTAATTGATTTACGTACATCGCAAAAATGTTCAATACTTTTAAAAGTAACTTTAGTTATATTATGCATCAATATCGTGACATTATTCACGATTAATAGTTTGCTTTCAAGCTAAGTTCCCTACAGTTTAAATTAGCAAGACCTATTGACCTTTTAACGCCTTCATTGTCGGTGCAATTATAAAGAAAACAAAAGAGTCCCGGACACTCACTACTTTTTGTTGTATCCTACAGGCAAAATGCATTATGTGCTCGAGCTCTGACGAGGTTCTATTATGCATGAGGCTTGCCATTGTTTTGAACTCACCTTTAGTTTCAATTCGTTCGATCGTCCTGTGCAGAGTGCTTATAATGATTAATGACGCTTCAGCTGGAGTTTCCATTTTACAGAACTAATTGTACGCTTTAAACACACGGATGTGTTGAAAGATAGTTTGTCAAGAATATAAGCAAATAAAAGTAAAATCTGTATTATATGTAATTGCTCACATTCGCGACAGATGGGTTACAACGTATTTTATGCTTTTCGAGTACAATAGACGATGTCACGCATAATGAATTGCTTTGTCAGTTTATCCAAATCGTTGTATGAAAGGTTTCGCACGAAATAGCTGCTAATGTGGCTACATCAGCATCAGCAATGCAGAGGACTCTGGTTCGAATGCTGGCTGAGATCCTGGCCGTTTTAGTTTGCTCGAAAACTGCCATCAAAGGTTTCTCGTTGATGATTGGAATACAATTCGATGTATGGTGGGGAGAGAGTCATGGAAGCTGCGTAACTAAGCTGCCGCGACGCTTGAACACGGCACCTCTACCAAACAACAAGCTACCCGGCTAGTCTAGGAAGAATCATACTTTAATTCAACCGTTCAAATTTCATTCGGCATTTTCTGCCTAAATTATTGAACCAATTAGGAGGGACGCTCGTGCCACCTCTCTTCGCTTGAACTGTTTTATCAGTTTTCGGTTCACATCTCATTTTGGAATCTAAACAAACAATTCGCAGACTAAATAAGCCCTTTAGAGCACTTAGGGTTTTAATTTGGAGCTCAAGATGATTTGAGATGTCAATTTGCAAACAGTCACTCAAAACAAATCAAAAGTCCTGAATACCTCTGCATAGTACCCACCATGTCCGCCCATTCTTCAGATGGCGCCACCATCCGCTACCAAAAAATCCACACTTTTCCACCAGAGTCGTATATCTTTAACCTATAATTCAATCTTTGGTCTGACCCTTCCAGCCAAGCTGCAATGCAGCTTTTAAGATTGAATAGTGGCTGTATGAGAAAAGACGCTTAAAAAGTCTGTATACAGTCTTTCTCGACTTCAGTTATAATTGCAATGCATCGATGAGATTCGATCATACACTCTGCAATGCAATGCGATGCGAAGCGATGCGATGCGATTCGATGCGATGCGATGCGATGCGGTGTGATGGGATGCGGTGCGATACGATGCGATACGGTGCGATGCGATGCGGTGCGATGAGCCTAAGCATGGCCCAAGGGTATACCAACTATATGCTTGCTCAAGGGACGCAACCTAGCGTGAAATGGACTTGACGCTCATTATCCTAGGGGATGATGGCCCACAAAGGCATTTGATATTTATACATTGTATAGGTGTGCCATAGAACTACATGTATCCTTTTAACCTATTTAAGAGTAATCGAGGAGATATATTGAACGCGAAGCATACGTTAGTTCTAGCGTAAATTATAGATTCACAGCCAAATCAGAGAACTTGGGAATACCTAACTAAACCCAATTCGCAATTAACACTCGTAGATATACCAGCAACTGGGAAACAATTAGCACTATTGCATCGCAAAACAGCTTCAAATGCAATTAAACTGGCTCTGTGTTGCATACGAATGAGTGCATTGCATTCTATGTGGCTACTGGGAACCATTATTTATGCAAGGTCGTATAAAACCGTCAAACGGTGCACGATTTCGTTCTACAGAAATACAACGCACTCCAAATATTTCTATGAGCACGATGTTCATTTCACCTCCCAACGCCAAGGAATTGCTCCATGTAGCTGAGCTCGTAGATCGAATACGACAGATTTTTGTTAGATTCTTCGGCGACCGTGTTATTGCTCATGCATTATGGCTCTGATAATGGCTCTGGAATAGTTCGACGAATGAAGACTTCAATTAAACATAACGTATAAAAAAGCATGAAGTGTTTTTTGTGTTTGTTTGCGTTCTGCAGGCCAAACGCCTGAACCGATTTCAATTACATTTTCAGGGAATCGTCGAAATCTGTGAACCCTGCTAACTTTTTGAAAGCAATCCATGTAATATTTTCCCTTAAATTCTTATTTGTGTAAAGTTTTGATAATTTAATTCACTTTTTCCTCCTTTGTTTGCTGTCTGTATGCCAAACGGATTCGTCGTAGACGGCTTCAACGTAGACGTGATAAAATTTTGAGCACAGTCGGTTTAGTTTTTTTCTTGGAAAGTGCGTTGGCGTGGTATTTTTAGATTCGATGTAAATTTTTCACACTTTCCAGGTTAAAGTTCTGCATTGTATTTGGTGAAACTTTCCAAGGACGTTTAGCACGTTTCAAAAAAGATTGTACTCGATTTAAGCGCTGTCTGGAATGTCGGTGTCTTTAAATTGAATATTTTTGGAAGTTTTTAATTATAATTTCCCGTTTTCCCCTACTCCAGTTAAATGCGTGCTTCGTAACAACCAGTCCTATTGTTGAAGAAAAAAGGAAAAGGCAAATGGTAAAATAACCATAAGTCATTTATAGAGGCAGAAATCGTTTTTTTCGTAATGTATTACTTTTACAGGTGTTTATCGGTATAAGTTTTGCAAGAAATACTACGCCTATCAAGCAACGCGTGTATGTAGCGTTATGGCAAATCCCTAGTTAATAAAAAAAATATAAAGACAAAATATATTTGTTCTTAATTTCAGCTCCCAAAGCTAACGACTTTGGTGCACATAGCCGAGCTTCTACCTAGAGATAAAACGAAGACGACAGGTTTCCGTTCGATTCTTTGACGACAGTGTGCCAGCCAGCCCACGGACCTAGGCAGACGTAGATCACGTCCATGTCGTGGGTTCAATCAAGAAACAATGGCGTGCAACCAACAAAGAGAGCTGAAGACAAGGTAGACGAACTTAAGCAGAAGCATGCATTGTTAAGGCAGTAATCACGGCTTAATGGGGACGCGGATTGAAGGGCTCCATGCTTTATGCTTTACAAGCAGTCATTGTGGGTTATTAACCTGGGCTTACCAAGACATGAGCAAAGAGACACGTAAGCTTGCCGAAGTTTTAGCAAGATCACAAAGAATAATTAATAGACCCCTCGAATCGTCTTGTTAAATACTAATACACAACAGTGGGATATCGAACCGACTCGAATTAAAGCAGTGTAAGCGTAAGGGCCATAAAAGGAAAATGATTTTCATTGTTGTGCGATTCTTTAAGAGACAAGAACACACAAAACATGGGTATATCATAAACTGATTCTGTCTCTAGGGTTCTGTAAACCAGAAATATTTCAAAATATGGAAGATGTCATATCCCTTAGTGTAATTATAATCTTGCCTGTCGGTATGTTTTCAACACGTGTCGTGCCCATAGGTTTCCACACCGTTCGCGTTACATTTTTGTGTTTTATATCGTAATAGAAAAATTGCCACACGTACGCAACGTCGGGGTCTCAAGCAATCGCCAATGAAAATGGCCTCTTTGGGGGAGTCTAGTTGGTATAATTGAGATTTTTTAATTGAAATTCATGGCGGAAGTTGAACGTTCAGACACACTTAGATCTAGTTGAAAAAATTATGGGTGCCCACGGTTCGGGGCGCCGGCGGGGAATCCAAAATTTTCCGAAATTTCTGGTTGGCGTGATAAACGTTGTTTCTGACGTAACTCTTGCATGCGGATTACATTCCGAGCTTAAATTTTGAACAAGTCATGTGAAGCAAAAAAAAAACACAAACAGCACAAATCTGTGGCAAAACCGAAACTTGTTCCAACTCATAAGGCAAAATACAGGAATTGCTTGAATACAAATTAAGTTTGCGTCAAGGTAAAGCCCAAATGTTTGAGGCGAAGCCCGTCGGGTGGAAGCATGATACAAAATTAAATTTTAACGGACATGATGTTTCGCTACTTATAAAACCCAAGCCCACACTAGAGCTAAGCCCAAATGCCAAGACAAAGTCCACATCTTTAGCCAAAGCCCATCGGGTGAAACCATGTGAGGGAAATTCCCAAATGTAAGCATGAAAATCAAATTTAAGAGGCGAGCCCCGAATTAAAAGGCAAAGCCCATAATGATAAAGCCCAAAATGCTATAGGCAAAGAACAAATTTCGTGACGAAGACTAAATTTGTTTGAGAAGCCTAATGAACGTGGCGAAGCCGAAATGTATTTCCGCCCATCGGGCGGGCGCTAGGCTAGTCAGCCCTATAAAAGCCATGGTCTTTGAAGATAGTTGAATGAAATCCGAAGTTTTGCGCCGTTTGAAGTACGAATTACAGCCAGATCAGCGTAACTAGATTTAAAAAACTGCTCTTCGTGTAATGGTTAGAATGTAATGATGCCAAGAACAGCTGTTCAAGGAAACACTCAAGCTGCACATTTCTTCCCCTCGCATTAAGACACAGAGAGGTTGATTTTGAGTCGAATCATTGATGGCGCGCTAAAGCTTTGATGCAGCCCGAACACGAAAGCAAACAAACAACGAACGAGTGACAATCCTTACGACCACGCCTCAGGCGTCGTCGACGACTTCATGCTTCGACGTCAAGCGTCGTTTACCAAACACGGTCTTATAACAGCAGTGTATACACCAGTTTACCCGTTCTAATTAGCGTGAATTAGTCCCGAGTACTGGCCATCGCTTTTCTAGCTGGTCAAAGGCCAAAACAAAGGAAGGTATATTGTCTGCGTTAGAGCAAGGCAGGTCAAACGCTGGAACGGCCATGTTTGGGGGCCGGACCCCGACGTTTGGATGGTTGGACCGGACATTCCATTGAAATTCCACACGTGTTATTTGCACGCTAGTAAGTACACCTATCTAGACGTTATTATGGAGAATAAGGTTGCTTCATATTTGATATCGTTCAAAGTTAAAGGATTGCCTTTATGAATTAATTAGGAGCAGCTGAATGACGAGGGAAGCACGGAAGGATCTTGAGTATAGAAAACGGAAGAGAATGGCAGAGCATGTATAGATATAGTATCTGCCAGGGAACTAAACACGAGGCAGGAAATAGAAAAGCGTCTTGCTAAATCTATGGAGAACTCATTACAGGGAGCAATAGCAACACAGGCAAAATTAACCTACCTTCTACCATTCAAACCCCTAAGTTGTTTTCTCTATGATCGTACAGGCCATCTCTTACAAGCTCTCCACCCCAGCCTTAGGTCCCATAGTTTGTTTGCACAAGCCATGGAAGACTACTTACTAAGTATTTATATCGTGCCTATCGTGCCTTGCGATACAGCTACAGATACAGATTATGTTTTTACTCGATTGGGGTAGGTATTTCAGTGGCCAGTTTAGAAATTTGCACTCCTTCACCAAAAACTGAATCCATCTGATCAGTTGCTGCGATGGTTATAAAAAGTTGACGGGCTGTTAGGTTTTTAACGGACAATAGAAAAATCAACCCTTAAACGTAAACTTCGTCTCAGGAGCCTTCAAAAATCCACCGAAAGCTCAACTTGTGGACCAAGAATACTACTCAACCAAAGAGTTCTTAGAAATAGGACTTGGTTCAATAAATTTGAAAATGATGATACAATATGTAATTGTGATTATCTGCGAATGAATAAATGCCTAATGGAGTGCGTTGACAAAGATACCTTCATAAATGTATAGTTCGTTTGGCCATTATATTCCGATTTGCCCCTCATAGTTTTAAGAGAGCGGCCCGTGCCAACCCTTGTAAGCTCAATTGTATTCAACTTCAGCTCTCAGGTAAAAAACGCAATCAAATGGCCGAACGAACTATATAAGCTAATGTGAAATAGACTGTAGCCTTCCGCACACAGTTAACCGCTTTGCTACCCGCCGCAGAGTTGTCGGTTCGCTTTTTGAGGGTCAACCGGGAAATCAGCGTGGCGTTCGAGTGAGAGCTGAGGGGACTTTCCCTAGTAAAAAGCCGTGGCAAACGTGAACCGGCGAATAGCAAGGTCCCATGTGTCGGCCGCCGTACCGCGAAGAGCGTCGTCGTGCCCCAGGCGCCCCCGATGCACCCGTCTCTCTCGTCCTCGCGACGACGCTCGCGCTCGTTCTCTCGTGTGCAATCGATACGTATACCCTCTAACTTAACACACGGCCACCCTCAGTCGGTATACTAGCACGTCAGCTAACATCACAGTGTGGTGAACACGAATTGCTTCACAATTGAAATAAGCATACAGGAACTTTGAAGTTCACATTAATGTAACAGGAAAGATACAAAAATAAAAACGTATTTCTGCTGTGTTGAGGGGTTCGCGTTTGTCGTTAATAATGAAAGGTGGTCGCGTCTAGCATTTCACTTGATTACGGCACATTCGTGACATTAAAGTTGGAGGCTATTTACGGATTCTTTGTGCATGGTATGGGGGTGTGCTAGACTTTTTTTCAGCGCGGTTTTGCGGTCGGAAAATTATTCGGTGGGTAATACATACAGTACTTATGCAGGTTACACAATGTAACATACAGTACTCATGCAGGTTACATAATGTAACATACAGTACTCATGCAGGTTACATAATGTAGCATACAATACTCATGCAGGTTACATAATGTAACTTAATTCGGATCTGAAATGTTGAATTTAGATCGAAATCTTTACACTCAGAGACACTCAGCAACAATTGAGGTCCGAAAAATCCTTATTAACCCAAAGCCAAGAAGTTTTCTTGAAAATCATAATTCTAATGGAACTTATAATCAAGCCATGTCTGGTTTTCTACAGATCTTTCAATTTGATTTTCTAATCTTTTTTTTGCCAATCGTAGGCACAATCAAATCCACAATCAGATACATACGTGTATGCCACACAAATTATTGTTTCAAAACAGGAATAAGTAATGTGAGCGCGTATAGCTGAACCAGATTCAATGTTAACTCAAATGAGATACCGTACGGCGTTAACATGACGATATTTTTGGGCGATTTCATACGCTGCAGCTCTACAGGGTAAATGTTCCATTTCACCATTGTGAGGAGAGCTGGGCTAAAATTTGAGATTCGAATTAATTAAGTAAGGTAATCGAGCTACGGTACTTACGGTGCACGTAAAATACAATAAATAAAACAATGAGAGGTGAGAGCCGTGTTTTGGCGTAAGCAGGGCTAATGAGACCGGGGTCAAATTGGTCTAGTGCATCTTGCGGCCACCGCAGTAATTTATCGACACGATGACGATCAGGGAATTCCAGCCTCGTCGCGCCCAGGGCGGTGTTAGTATAAGAGTTGAGGAAACTAAGAGTTCGGGCCGCGCGGCCCCCATGACGATTTGCTACCATTGCACGCATTTTCCAGGGACCGTGTTCGCGGCAAAGAGGGAAGAGGAAATTAGCCGATTAATCACATTTCCTTGGCTTGTATAAACACGCGCGCACCAGTCTTTATCAGCTTATCAGTGTATCAGCATTGGCTTGGTGGTTTGCTTTCTGCTTGCTGATGATTGCATCCCGTTCTCTCGGGTTTATTACTCGTCTTAGAATAAGCGAACGAGATTAAAATATCAGTTGTGTACATCAGGAATAATTCTAGGCCGTTTGAGGTATACTGATCAATTACCAAAATGGTATCGTGGGTAAAAGTAAAGGTATAACGTACGCTATAAGAACGGGCACAGTGCATAAGACAGTGCAGTTGGTAACTAACAACCATTAGAATTGGCGTATTTGCGGAGGATATGCCATATAGTTGACTTAGCCCATATTTCTAATATCATGTGATTACGGAAAATGGTAATACCAGCCATTTTGGATCTAGAAATTAGCTTTACGAATGAGGGAGGAAATAATGTCAATGTGCTGGAACTATTACACTTTCAGTGTACTTCTTGTAAATCACTAAAGTGTCTCAATATTAAACGTCTTGAAGCACACTGACTTCATTTTTCATTCAACTGTATTTAACATTCTTCATTAATTTAAGGTACCTTTTGAAAGGTACAGAGCTTCTGACTCGTATATTTTGTCAAGACATTGACGATTCAACCTACTTTTTTCGCAAACATTGCAAGAAAAACTGTCACATGCATTCTCACACCGCCGTGTCACCACTAGCACAGCGTGGTGAAATATAACCTTACGCATAAATATTCTAAAGCTGCGGCACATCCGCAGTTTTGGGTGGATACCGGCGAATTACAAGCCTCTCTTTTTCTGCCGACAGCAACAACGGTAGACAATACCTTCGGCATGTCGAAGTGTCAGGCCGCGTACACAGGGGTCGAGAATGCAGTTGACGCGCGTAAGAAGTCCGGGCCAGTAACTTTAGCAACAACCTATACCTTTTGCAGCGAGCGTGCATAGCAATGCGCCGGCGAAGAGCAAAGAATGTTTATTAGTTCCTAGCACACACGAGAATAGTTGGCAGTGCTTATGGCGCGGTATGCCTAGATGCATCGCACGGCGCACCAAACCGACAAAGAAGTCAGTCGTAGTACAGAATCGAGACGTTTGCAATTCACGCGAAAAGACAACATGCCGTCGTCGACAGACGTGTCAAAGTGTCAACGGTATACGAGGTCGAATATGTTCAGGTCAAGTAGCAGGGACAAGGAAACAGATTAGCGCTGAAGGAACACACAAAGAAAGGGCAATCAACTATAAATAATGCGGTCATTATTTAAATAGTGAGCTTTCGTTTGTGGAAGTTTGTATATAAAGGCCAGGGGGGATGGCTTCGATCAAGGCGGCGATCAAAAGAGCTCGCGGATCAATATCAGAGCGATCACCGATCACTGACCAACTGTTTTCAGCATTGAAACTGTGAAGTCATTATAGCCTTTTAACGGCCACTCTATACTTTAACTCATGCCATACGTAGCTAAACGACGATGGAATTACTTAGATTGCAGCAAAGGAAAGAAAAGCAAGAGGCCACCACTGATATTTTCATTATAGCTGTTTCTGAGAGGTGAAAATTGCGTTTTCTTTGCCTCTCCGACCCGCAGTACACCGCTACATTACTCGCGCAGAGGCAATACGCGTTAGTATCACGCCGGTATTTCGGTCATGGTTGGTGGTTACATTTCTTACGTTCACACACGGTGTGGTAGAATTGTGTGGGGAGGGGGATAATTTTCTATCCACTAGTTGGCTTACGGTACAAAAACTGACGCGAATAATCTCTATTTTTATTCGTTAAAATAACCTTCCAATACCGTTTTCCAATTTATACTCGCTAACCAACGAGATTGAGTTCACATTACCAACTTTGACAGCTGAAATGTTCGTGCGAACATTTAGTCGCGAACACAGAAAGTTAACCCGAGTCCCAGTCTTGAGAACATTTAACAGCGAACATGAAACAACCTCGCTCTGATTGGTCTAAACGGTAGCTATTAGTTCTTCTGCGTTTGCGCGAACGCTAACAATAAACGGAACAAAATCGGTAGCCAACTTTCTTGGGTTCACACTAACAACTTAAGTGGATATTTCATGTTACGCCCGTAAGATGATGCTGCGGGTAAAGGGGGTGTAACAGTACAAACTGCGACTGACAGCGGCTTCCTAGATTTCGTTTGTTTCTCGTGATTCTCGCAACGCATTAAAATCGTTCTATACTATTTTATGTCTCGCGTTCTGTGCACTTGTTCCTCCCCTCGACTTCCAGCTGGAATGCACGGGTAGCGGGGCGAGGCTGACAAATTCGACGGCGCAATATCCACGCAACCGACTCGTCGGTGCATGAGAGTAACGACACGAAGGAACCGTGAAGTTGATGAAAAACTAGCCTCGAGATAGGTGAAAACGCGACCCTGCTAGTTCACGCCAACGCCTATCGCTCTCCTAGGTGGTTTTGCAATCTGGATAGTAGATTGATGAGGCGATTTTAACAACATTGTTGTGATTGGGGTCGGGCCGGAGCAGAGGGTGTATTAACAAGCGACAATAAAACTATATATGGCAAATCAATAAAGTCTAGAGAGACTATATATATAAGAGAGGGACTGTAAACTTAGAGGGTAAACATTTCCTACAAGTTGTGATCAGAATATAGCAATCTGGTATTCAATAAATCTAACGCTGCACACATTTCGCTGGAAATCGTAGAGCGAGGGTGCATTGACTGTGATTTACGGCTTAATTAATTTCGCGAACGGATTTATACAAATCCGGAATTCTGAACTTTCCTGTTGCACTTATCAGCACTGCACGTACTAGCATGGGCACATGTAGGTACAACTCGTTAGACACTCCATAGCTAACGCCCACCGTAGTTTTCCATTTTCATTTCGTCCACGCCGGTGGGGTGGCTATATACATATTTTCCTGGGCGGTGGATAATTGATTGGTCTGCCTTAAACTTTTCAGACACCTCGCTTGCCGCAAACCTCACGATGTCTGGCGGAAATTAAACTCACCCACACCCGCTATTCACACCTCACACTCACACAGCTCAGGTTTTCGTATTCTGTATGCGCGAACTCGATCTTACCTGCAACAAAATAAAAATGAGATTAGCATAAAAAAACGCTAATTCAGATGCGAAGCTTACAAAAACTTGGAGATCATACTACTGTACCTGGCTTACACGGGTCACTTATGAGACTCATTTAGATAAGAAACTTTGGAAAGCGCTTGCAACACATAACAGTGCTAAGTTTATCAGCTATTATTTGCCCTCACCGCTCTTATTTTATTGTGTATTTCATAAATACTTTTTACGAAGGGACCTTGAGACTTGAAAGTTATTTGTGAAAATCCCGAGGTCTTCACAAAAAACCGTAAGGACCAGTTATACAACTTTTCTCAGCCTTGAGTTACGCGGAAATCCTCAAGAACAAAATTAATTCCATGAATGTGATTAGCTGTTGCCTTGGCGATAGCAGGTTGATCCTAGGAAGCGCGCGTAGCTCAGAGTTAAGATAATTTTAAAAACTGGTCCTAAATCTAACCTTTGTTTCGCCTCAAAACTCCACTTTTGTATTTGGACCCAGGTATTAATGGCGTAACACCCTTACCGGCAGCGAATACCTTTTGGCAAACAGCGGAGGTTCTTTCACAAAGTTTCACGTTTCGCGGCGCACGTGCGCAGTAGAGATTCATGATAAACTGGCTATCCGAGATAACCCAGAAAAAGTCGCCTGTATATATATATACGATCCGAATACCGTAAACTACCGACTATTGCTGCAGAATACGTACAGGCAAAAAGTGCCTGTGAAGATGGCAGATAGCTCTACCCACATCCCTGCTAGTAGACGCGCCCCTGCTCATTGAAGCGCCGTTATTGGTTGAAATTCTGCTTGAGAGCCGCCGCTGTTTGCTAAAACTTTACTCACATGCCGGCAGCATGAATCACGGTAGAGCAAAACAACTTTGGTGGCACCATTCGCATTGCCAGTGTTTCACACAAAGAGGCAAAGCCAATTTAGAATCGAAACCCACCGTGGTTATTGTTCGGTTGCTGTGTGGCATGCATTTTGTATGCAAAAACACCGAACCATGAAAGCGAAAATGCGGCACGTTTTTCGAGTAGGTATACCACCTTTGGGTTTAACTCTAAAAGTATGTCGCATACACGTACGACGCACACAGAAAGGTGAGAGGAAAGATGAGACTGCGAATGCTACAAACGCTCTTGTTCGAAACCATGCAATCAAATGCCTAGTAAATTTGGAACATAGCAAATAGTCGAGGGAGCGCATGGTACAGAGCGTAGAAGCAACAGCGGAGGCAGAAATAGCTCAAGTGTCTATACCACGGGTAAACCATGATTAAACAAGCTTGGGAAGCGTACAAGCTGCAGAGGTGCGTTTACATTAATTACCAATTAGTAGCCTTTTAACGCTAAATTTGTACAGAGTTGCGAACAAATTGCAACTCGTCCCTATTTCAATTATAATTCGCTACAAAAAGTTCACATTGTTTTAAATATTAACGCTATCTTAACAGAGTAGTGATTGTGCAGTAACTTAAATGTTAAGTATTTCTATAAATGGATGAATGCGTGCAATAACTCTTAGCGTCGGTATTATGGTGAAAAAAATATTACAGTGTGTTTTGTGAAGAAAAAAACTCGCTTAAATGCGTACCAAAACGAAATTAAATTAAAGATGGGATTTAGGGAATTAAGCGGGAATTGAAATATGAGTGGATATTAAGGATTCTAGTGTTGACAAAGAATCTAAATAGTCTGCAGTCTGCAGTCTGCAGTTTTAAGTCGAAGTAATTACGAAATTAAGACGTTGCTTTCAGGTTTCAAAGGCAACGCCATACGACCCGAGTGGGGCGGGATTGGGGTGGCTGGCTGGCTTTTTAATGGGTAGAAAAGTAGGATGTAACTGTAAGCACTTCTACCGATCTTGCCGGCTTATCTTTGAGTAACGCGAGACTCCTTAGATGCAGATTGCGCAGACATTACCATTTCAAGCCCTTCGTCTATTATTAAAATTGTTTAATAATGCATCTCTAATGCATGGGAAGATGCCTTTTGCATCGTTGAATAGCTTCCTTTGGTGCATCGCAACGCATTTGGATAACGGCTTAGACTACTACGTATAAAATATAATACCGAACCAACACTTTTATGCGCCCACTACGAACCTCGGCATGAATTTGCGACATCGTGTGATTACGGCATGTTTTTTTTTATTTGGATTATGAGTAACGAAACAGTTGTAGAGAGCTATCATGAATAAAGCGTGCTTTTCGCAGCAAAATGCTCATCTCTGTCAACGCCTTCTGTATTCTCCAGCGTGACAGACGCACTGAGACGCAGCGAGACGTTCCGAAGGCGGTGGAACACCCAGACAGAAAGTAGGAGCAAAGTAGGAGCTTCATACTTGTATTATAGGAGGACCTACTATATTTGGAGCGCCAACACACAAGAAACACCGAGGACTCAAACTTTGGCGTATGAATTACAGACATAAAATACGCCAGCTAAAGTAGATCGCAACAAAAGTATGTCTCATTTCTACACTTACAAAATACTCTTTTCTTTGGTTCTTTGAGCGATTTGATTATTCTGAAAAATCTGATTTATCCTGTCATGGATACTGTCATGGTACAGCATGGGGTTGAGGGGTATATAAATTTTCAGTTTAATTTCGTAGTTTTCTGCACCATTCTAAAACAAACCCCTGAAAATATTTTTTAACATTGCGATAAATAATAGAAATGGCTATTAGGCTGAAGAATATTGTTGATTTATTTTCAAAAATTGTCCGTTGCTACTGACTGGTCGGGGTTGGTTAGTACTCGTTCTCAGTTTGCTAGGCTAATTGAAAAGCCTTAAAAGATACCTTCGAACATTTTACGACAAATACTAAATATTTGGTAATTTATTTATTTATGTGTGCTTAATGAAATTTCGCATAGACTTGACCGTATCGTGATAGTCTTAAATGAGATTCCAAAATTTCGGGAAATCCTATGAACTGATCAAAATTATTTAAGGTTTCAGCCGGCAGGCGCGGCGCCTTATAATCGACGCGAGAATAGCACAGGAAAATACAAAAAATGAGACACACCTTCAGTTTCAGTCCACGTTTTGTGACTAAACCACTAAGCGAATGCACTTCCTTAAAAAAAAAAAAAAAATGTTCTAAGCGCAATAAAGATGGGTGAGATGCCACTGGTGACGGGTTTTTTTCTTGTCATCTAGGTGTTCCTAGGTCCTGTGGATCAAAGAAACTCAACGGCCATTCCCTTGTGGGAAATTGTTTAAGGGAACTGGATGGAAAAGTACCGCTTTCGGCAATTGTTTCTCGGGCACGTGATGGCCGTATTATTTTATTTTGCCTCGATGAATTCTTAGCTAGTGAACTTTCATTGATAATGCATTTTTGGATTAACGTGTAAATACTGCTGTAAATAAAATATCTTACAGGCTGACAAGGATTACAAATTTAAAACCATTTACACGGCTAGTATTAACGTGAAGAATAATAATAACAGTTCAAAAATACCTTCCTACTCGAGTACTCTGCTAAGCTCAGTTGGTAGATCAATTGCCATGCAAGCAAGAGGTCCGGGGTTCGAGTCCTCGTGTGGGCAGGTATTTATGAAGTTGTATTAATCTTCCAGGCTGGAGCAAATTGCGCTGTGCTTTCTCAAGGTCAGTGTGTAGGAAAGGTCCAATCCACCAGCCCTGATGTTTTTAAAACTAAATCTACTACCTCAGTTAAAGCCTTTAAATAATTTAAACATGTGTATGATTTAAATTACGAAATATAGTCTTCGAGATGATACTATAGAATAGAGGTTCTCATATAATCACATAATATTATTACGTAACATGTTGACTGTTGAGTGTGTAGCCTTTAAGGTTTATGCAAGCCAGGGACCCTGAATTAAGGGTGCTACGAAGTTTAACCACGTGGAAGCGTTTGACCGGGTTGTCCACACTTGACGAACTGTACCCGAGTGCAGTGTACCCGGCCCCGCCTATTTCGCGTTATCAGTGTTTTTTTTTGTTACATCGCCGACCGCACTATTATAATGTAGAGCAGACAAAGTTTACGAGTCTGACGCCATACGGTTCCCGTACATAGTCCCCGTACGGTTCGGATAGCACGCTAGAATAATACACTACTTATGAGCTAATACCCGTAACGGCTAGGGTGCATGCAAGAAAAATAATATATACCTTGTGCATGCATGCATGTGTAGCGATTTGCCAGCCGACGCGCGCTACATATGATACAAACAAGTTACAAGAGAAAACATAAAACTCAATTAGATTGCGTGCGATGTTGTACGTGACGCATTTTGCAATTCACCCGCGATACGGATTTTTCACGGTGATTTATTTTCATCTCTTAAAGACGTGGAGTACCATTCATTAACTTCGTTCTATTTTTGATAATTATTCGGAATTAATTACAACTTGGTTGTTTTCGACAGCTGTGTAAAATGTTTCATCGATTCCCCGCCTCCTATATCTTTGGTTACTCAGTAGGGTTTGCTAATGGAAGCTTGATGATGATGTTGATTAATGTTAGGCAAAGCCAAAACTGAATTAAATCAACTCCCCCACGCGTTACTTCTGCAATATTAATTACTCCTGTGTGTAAAGTCTATGTAAGATTTCCCGGCTGAAGGTATACGTAATAAGTCGGAATCGGAGTTCTTAGTGCAAGAACTAGCAACTTCTAGCGCAAGCATTGCGAACCCAAACACGCCGGCTCTAGGCGACAGAAAGATGACATAAGAGGGTGCTTGCCCTTTGGGTAGGGTCCGCCGCATTACAGTATATTATTTACGAGCGATACCAGCACAGCAACACTGTAACCATGGGCAACTATCAACGAGGGAAAACCGCTAGCCGCACTGGAAAATGGTGTTTTATCTGCATTCGAAAAGTATCCAG
>QKMV01000444.1:0-17573 GCA_003287335.1 Lednia tumana
AAACCCCCCCCCCCCCCCCCCCCCCCAATTCGTCAGTCAATCTACCGAATTTCTCACAAACTTGAGGTACACTCCAGGAATCATCAATTTATCATAAGTTGGATGATAGAAGAGATAGCAGATAACCTTTACTCCATTTCAGCCAGTATAGTACCGGGATATCCCTGGGTCCCGGGGCAAGATTTTTCAGTGGTGGCCCCTCCCCATTGTTATCTGCATGTGAATTTTGCCGGTTTACAAAGGTTGATTCAAATTTGCCATGTCCGGTAGGTTCTTCGTAATCTTTGGCCAAGCTATCACTGGCAACTTCTTCGGTGTCTACCATTTGGAATTGCATGTCAATAATGAACTATTCGATGCATCGAGCTACCCAAGGGTTTAGCGTGTTGGATACACCGGTTCTCGTGAGACCACCAAAGCTCAGCAAAACTACAATGGACTTAAGGTTGGATGGACGACCATTCATACCAGGGTCCATTTATGTTCGGGAGAGGTTGGAGGGTTTGAAGCTAGTGCAGCAGCTTCACTCCCCTTGCCATCAACTTCTCGACAGTAAAGATTAGTGGAGGAATCCCATGCTGTTCGAGTTATACCTTCTTTCGGAAGGGACGTTAAGCGGTGGTTCCCTTGGTGCTTTTCGACAGGAGTAGGCTACGTGCCTGCATCGGGGTTCCGCTCTTCCCTGTTACGTTCATCATAACTCTATCATTCACCGATTCCAATAGACCAGTGCCATAGATCCAGTTGTCAATGCAGTGCGTCGTTAAACACCGACGCCAATAGACCAGTGCCACAGGGCCAGTTGTCAACACAGTGTGTTGTTAAACACCGATGTCAATTGACCAGTGCCACAGGGCCAGTTGTCAACACAGTGCGTTGTTAAACACCGATGGCAATAGACAAGTGCTATAGGGCCAGTTGTCAATACAGTGCATTGTTGAACACCAATGCCAATAGACCAGTGCCACAGGGCCAGTTGTCAACACAGTGCGTTGTTAAACACCGATGCCAATTGACCAGTGCCACAGGGTCAGTTGTCAATACAGTGCGTTGTTAAACACTGATGCCAATAGACCAGTGCCACAGGGCCAGTTGTCAATACAGTGCGTTGTTGAACACCGATGCCAATAGACCAGTGCCACAGGGCCAGTTGTCAATACAATCCGTTGTTACATGCCGACGCCAATAGACTAATGCCACAGGGCCAGTTGTCAATACAATCCGTTGTTACATGCCGACGCCAATAGACTAGTGCCACAGGGCCAGTTGTCAATACAATCCGTTGTTACATGCCGATGCCAATAGACCAGTGCCACAGTGCCTCGTTTAGCTTTACATAATCAAGCGGCTGATAAAACCGGTTGCAGCGAGCCGCATGGGCTGACCATCAAAGCACATCTCTGGAGTGAAGTAAATAAGAGTGAGTTTGTAAATTTCACTTGTTTTTATTCGTGTACAAAGCACATATTTTTAATACATTTTACTGAATGAGTACTTCTAGGGTAGGATGATAATTATACTGACAAAAAATATTGCATGAACCATTATTTAGTATTATAATTTTAGAACATTGAGTACCCATTTCATAGCATTGCACCAATTCTGAAAACTACGGTTGAAATTGCCAAACACATCAAATAACAAGCTACCTAGAGGTCCAGTTGACAATAATTATTTGATTCGAGCAATTTACTTGTTACTTGATATCATAGTTGAATGAATCATGATGGTGACATAGTAATGAAATGCTGGGTTGTCTTTTTAATTGAAATTAATGTGTGCGCCTTGCATGACTGGCCATGACCATAAGGAAATGATTAAATCTTTTAATCTCATAGATAACACATTTGATAAAGAATTCAACATCCGATACATTGGCAATAAGCATCTCAAAGTGATAATATTTATAGAGGTAATGGCAAAGAAGTAGCAACATGGTTCCATGCAGTAGTAATACGTTTTAGTATCAATTTACTAACGACCAATTAAACATATCATCACTCACTTCACAACATGACAATAGCATGGTCACAGAAGCTGAAATTTTCACTCTGCTAAATGGAGAAACAATAGCGAATAGCACATCTGTATGAGTGTATGACATGGAATCTAGAATAGGTATATAACTTAACCCCCCCTCCCCTCCCTCCCTCCCCCCATCACGACCGATTCAAGTTCGAGATGCAGATAACCGAACCCGACCTTTGCTATTATCGCTAATAAAAAACCTGCTTAAGAAGTTGAATGAACTGAGACTTAGTACCACCATGTGTTTTACAAGATTTAAGTAACCAACTACATAAACGTAACATCATCATTTCAACGGGGATGCTTATTTAACGTGCGTAAGGCAATTTCGCAATAAATAAAAAATTTATCGTGTTCACCGTTTCTCAAATCATGGAAGGCGAAGGTAAAAATAATTTGACGATAAACTTGATTAAAAGATGACAGAAGGATGTAAGACAAGGTTTCAAAACTCTTACGTTATAATGCGCATAATAGTAACAGTTGGTTCTCCTTCTTCCCCCTTATAGAACTCGCCATTAAAACGCTTATTGTTCCTTCTTTTCTTCTGCGGGCTTCTTGCCAATGGGAACGGCAGCCTTCACTCTGCAACACGCCAATTCAAAAAGTCAGAACAATGCACAAGTTTAGCCAAGAAATGCAGCACCTAAGACTAAACAGAAATATACTCACTTGGCTGAAATGTCCGCCAATTTTGCCCTGACAATATCAAGGTTTTGGTCGATCTGGGACTTGTTGTTTTCGTAGACCTTCGGCAAAGTGAACATGGCCACAAATGCTGAAACAGAAAACCGAATGTCAGAGCTCAAGATCCAGTTCAAGCGCAGAACAAACGAGATGTGAATCCACTCCATAATGCCCTGTCAATCCCAAGGGAACAAGTACCTGTTTAGTGGGTGTAATGCAGTATGCTCTCTCACAGTCAAGACTGTACACTCTATTTACTGGGAGAGCATACTTTTCCGCCAGGGCCGATGGTGGCAGTTAACACAGGAAGGTATGGCTAGAGAGCCTATTTTGTGGGTGTAACACAGTATGCTCTCTCACAGTATGGATTGTATAATATTTTGCTAGCACTTGGAGTAAACTAAAATAAATCCACTCGAGGAGCAATGAAATTAGTTCTGCCTCGGCAGGTGGCCGAGAGGAACATTTCAGTTTCCGTAAAGCTAAGATCAACAGGACGTCGAGTGGCTGGCAATCGATGGCAACTCACCGATGATGATCAAGGTCATGCCGTTGAACCAGGAGCCCAGGTAGGTCAAACTCCAAAGAAGAACAGCGAACTTGATGGAGTCCACGAGGTCCTCGACGAGGAAGAGTCTCCTCAGCTCTTGGGTGGCAGCATTTAGGTGTGCAACGCTGACGTCGGTCACCTCACGCACCTTGTCCTGCGGTAAAGTCAGGTCTAGCTCGAGGATGTCCCTGTGGAGAGAGGGAAGAAGACATCGTGATTTAAGTGACAAGTGTCATGAAAAAATAGTCGCCAAAAGTGACTGGACTATAGTTGAAAAGTGACCTCACATCGGCAAAATGGCATTTGTTGCATTACCCGACCCACATTACTTTCAGTCAGTTGCCCGAGTTGCCTAAATCGAAGCTCGCTGAAGTCAATCACGACATGGTTTTGACGTCGAGGCTGCACAAATATTGAATTTAAACATTTAGTAAAAGTTTATTGAAATTCAAGAAAAACCAGACTTTCCAGGTTTTGTGGGGAAAAAGTGAAAAAAAAAGTGACACCAGCAGCTCTGCTGATAAAATTCTTACCATACGTATCAATCATCAACAAATAATAAAATCTTCGATCTGGTGTTATAGTTATCGCCACTTTATTTGCGACTCTGAATTTTAATTCAGAACTTCAACATTGTGTCAATTCAATAATGCACACATTAAATACCAGTTTACTTTTTATATGCGAGGGGAACATTTCGTACATTGCCTGAGAGACATTGGAAAGGAGCCAGTCACATGTACACTCACGGAAACAGAAATTGGCTGATAAGAGATAGCAGATCCCGTTTGTTCTATTGAAACTCATTGAAACCAGTCTATTCCCTCTTCCAGTGATCGATTTACGTTCCCTTGAATGCACTTTTATTACCGACATGCCACAACTCGGGTACTGTCATCTAAATCACACCAAGTACGTCACAAGCCACCCGGTATCAAACCGAAACATCCCCAAAAAGTAACAGAGCTTCACATTTTGTTTGGTTGTAGGTAAAAGCGCTTCTAATCTTAACACGTCTCCGATGAATGATAGCCCTGATGTTGGGAAGAACATTGGAAAGACAAGGAATAAACTTGTACTAAACTTAAACTTAAACTTGTAAACTTAAACTGTCCTCGAGTAAGCAGGTATTTTTGAAGTGATTTTAATATTCTTAACATTGGAAAGGTTTCAGTTGCTGGCTACTAGCTAGCATGAAGCCCCATCACATCTCCAGCATACACGGGTAGGTACACGGGTAGGTACACGGGTAGGTACACGGGTAGGTACACGGTTGGGCTTTGAAGCCACACTGAGAATGCTTCTATCTGCCGTATAACTCGAGGTCCCACGGGACCCTGGTCCCGGCCCTTGTGGTATTCCATCTTCTCCACAACTATTCCAGGCAAATGCTGGGATAGTTCCAGAACCAAATGGTAACAGCCAGCCTGAGAAATCGCAGTGGTCACCACAAAATGCAAAAAAGGTAGCACGTCCAAGAGACTTAGTTAGTGGGCATTTCGGTACAACGAAAACTTGATCCGTTAGCTTTACTAGCAAGTTACCTGGTGATCTAGAAATTTACTGATCTCTATAGAGGAGGCTTATTCAACTGGCAAAGTATGGCCCGTGGAAAGTTTTTGATGGGACCGCGAGAATTTTCTATTTACGTGATTTATAAAATCTAAGTAGAATGTTCTAGCAGTTTATATAAAACAAAGATTGAACTTAGCATATATCAACTACCTACCTACAATTAGCTTTCAAATTCCCCACACTATTTCTCAAAATTGAAACCAACCCAGTAATTTCCAATCGACAGCCGAAATGGGTATTTTTAAAACGTTTCCGACCGCAAGTTAACCAAGATTAAATTAGCAGTGCGGTGGGCAAAAAATTGAGCTTGCCATGGACAGCCGAAAAACAGCAGCCAGAGTGCCAAAATTTGACCTCTGTTTTGATATTTTTCGGTTTAAAATTTTCTGCCACATGCAAATGTTCTTTCTCCAAAATGTAGACGCGATTCTTTCATGCCGCCTGTGAGAAAATTGGCAGAACTGTTTCAAATCTGTGTTCCATAGGAACCATCATAACTTGAGCTCTCGGAACTCAAAACTACCAAACGGAGTTAAAATAGAGTTCAAACGATTGCATTCCGAGTCGGTGTGTGAAACCCTAGGAGAAACCTACTTGAAGGGATGGCCATCGGAGGTCTTCTGTACCGCCTGAAGCACATTCTTGTAGACACGGAAGCAGATGGTTCCCGTGAGAAGCAGCAGCGACAGGTACGCCACGACACTGATCAGCGAGCAGACGGACAACGAGAGAAGGACGCCTAGTCCGCTGCCGAATACGATGCCAGACTTCTTCGGGTCGCGCCAATACACCAGCTCCACCACTGCAAGTCAAACAATGCGGCATCATTAGTCATAGTCACCGGTTTCCAGTCACCAGTCTCGAATAAAGATGGGAAAAGATTACCAGAGGGGAAGAATACAGGGAGGTGATGTGAACAGGTGTAATGGGGAAATCCAATGGTTAGTTTTTGCGGCAACTCCAGGCGGTTTGCCTATCCCCCCACACCAAGGGAAGGGGGAAGGGGGGGGGGGAATAGGCAAACATCATTCCGCCTTTGAAAGCAACTCAAGTGACGGCTGACGGTGTAAAAGTTACAAGTGCTATCGGCTCCCAGGTTTCCCCAACTTGTTTTTTTTAATGGAATTCGATGGATATGTCAATGAAAAGAAATTTGATTAAGAAAATTCTGGCAGTAGATTCACCACCAACCCATCTTGGCTACAGATTTGCAAATTAACAACTGCAAAATACTTGTCGGGAGGAGGATTTGGTCGAGCTCGTTTGTCAAACTAGAAATGTAAGAATTGGTCAAGGTAAAGAACAACTACAAACGTTTGACTAAGGGCCAAAATAAATGGCAACATTAGCTACTAACATGTCTCTTAAGTTGCTTGCCACCAGTGGGACGAGCCCTCTGGCTCCCACTCCAAAACTTGGCACATACGAGTTAAGCAGACTAAACTGCCGGTACCAAAAAGCGCGCGTGCCTAGGCTGGGCCCAGAATGGATGGACCCTTTCCTCCAATTTGGCACCCGTGACCCTCAAATTACCCCACCCCCCTTCTAGTTATCTTATTTTTAAAAATACAAAATACATTTATTAAGATCTTAGCACCAGATTAGCTTTTTGTTGGAAGGGAGGTTTCGACAAGTTCAGCCTTTTTCCACACAGGCAAGAGTAGGAATTCCAAAAATTAGTACTCGTAGTAGCAGTAGTAGTAGTAGTAATACTAGTAGAGCTGAAGTAGCAGGGGGGGGGGGGAAGTTCCAGAAGTATAAGCACATATCACAAGTAGTGGAAATCATGGCAGTTACACCACAAATAGATCACTGCCGAGACTTTAAACAAACATCGATAGGATATGGATCTCGTATCTCTCGGCTTCGCCTTAAGACTAGTAGAGATTGCGATCTCCACATTCTTCGTCAATGTTGCTGGAAAATGTTCTTTTACCGTCGAAAAATGATTTGCCTATCGCTTCAAAAATAATTGCTTGGAAATATGTCGATTGCCGATTATTTTGTTAATGCTCGGATGTTAATTGCTGATTACCAATTCTACGTGCACACGTCGGCATGTACTTCAAACGCAATTAGTTTCCCCCCCCCCCCCCAATTCACCGTGGCTCGCAATGGGGGTGTTTTGCCGATACTTTGCTCGGAACGATTTCAGATTGTTCTCTTATTTTACACTGCTGAGCGCGGACACAGGGAACGTTGTTGGAAGAAGGAAGACTCGAAGAAAGATGAACATTTTCAAAGTTTTACTACCGCGGGTTGTCTCCGAGATGCAAACAAATAGAGTGTGGAAAGTATTGATAAGAAGAACTGTTATATAGAACTTACACGAAACTTCAAATAAATGTACGGAATCAAGATTTGCAACTAGTCCACCAAGCAACCTATCCAGTGAGAAAGAAAAAGTTGAACCTGCTCCTAATGTAGGCCAATTTCTGTCTGCAGTCTGCAAGAATGTGTGATATTAGCCCGTAGCCGACTGACTGAAAGTACAATACCAAACGAAACATGTATATACTGTACTGTTCACTGTCCTGCTCCTTTTCATCGACCCTACAACTCGCTATTTATACAGACGGGTTATGAAAATGAACGCAAATAAACTATTTCCGATGAAAATTTGCCATTGCCACATCCAACTTGAACGGAAGATTCTGTTTTCATTAGACCCGGAGCTTTTAATAACGGAATTAATGTACAAAATAAATGCGGCTGCAAAGCAAGAAAAGCAAACAGACGCTGGCTTATCGAAACCGAACATTGCCGCTGAAATCTAAATAGGTTTCAGCAACCCCTTCACTTTGAGATCGAGCATTGCATAAACAAACGGGCTTTTTCTTCCACGCTAAGAAAACAGTTGGGTATTGAAACCTACGTCAGATAGGTCAGATATCAAAATGCCGCCATGTGCACGCTTGCTTTCCGCACATTTGTCAAATGCTGGTGGATATTAAAATAAAATAAAAGTAAAATAATTAATGTAATGCACAGGTATGTCGTTTCCGGCCCAGCTCCAGCTATCCCTGCACTTTAACCATGTGCCGATGGTGCATAATTTACGTACAGATGAGCAATTCGTAATTAATTGAATAGGTCAACGTCCGCTATTTGCCGGAATACTAAATGAGTTCTCTAGAGACGCAAGGTTGACTACCGAAAGGTAACGCGATGGCTGGTTTTGAATGAAATACACACTACCGAGCAGCTAAATATCACCGATGGCTTGTCAGTCATCAGTCCAGACTCCAGAAATACCAGATAAACGAGCGAGATGGGCCAAATCATTCGTAGATCGATTTTAATTGGTGGTCAAGCAGATTATCGTTGCCAACCGTGACAGTTACGATTCAGCACTTAATAGACCAACGTGATAGCTACGTGGCCATAAAAGCGGTTAGAACTTTTTCGGCAATCTGCGAAATCGAAAATGCGTCGAGATGAATGCCTCGTGTAAAGGCATGCCACGCAACTACCATACTCCCCAAAATGTGAACATTACGCCGCTTTGACCACAAAGCCCAGTGGGGTTAAGAACAGCTGTCGAACAAACGGTCAAGGTGCAAAATTAATGTACGTGGCTATAATCTTACCGGGGCCTCTTTCGACGTAGTCTACGGACTGCTGGCGAGAATTCTGTTTCCTTACATTGTCTCTACCCATAATGACAGATTAACAATCGTTGTTATCTATATAACTTCCTGTCAGGCTGAGCGCGAGAGAGCACGTAGGTCTACACTGTATTCTGTAGGACAGGTGAAAACCGTGAACACTAATCGACGACTGGACTACTGCAGCCTGCTTGAATCCTAACCAATCACCCTCGCGTCGCCTCGCCTCTTCACTTCAGCTTAGACTTCTACTTCGATCCCCTACGCACCGAGAATAAACAAGTTTTTTTAGTAACTGGTGCCGCTCTCTAGATACGTATTTCAGCTCTCATCTAGTTGCGGCGCAATATTCAATTCTTCAGCAAGAATCTATAATGCTAAAACAGGCAGCGCGGGGCGAGCCGCCCCTCGAAAATGGTGTCATTACACCACCACCTAGGCCTCGCCAGGCAGACAAACAAAGCAACGTGGAGTAGAGAGGAGAGGCGAGAGGCGCCTGCCTGTCTACAGCCTTCGATAATATTGATTTTTAGGCTCTTTAGGCCTGTTCTTTCTGCTTGGAAACACGACTGATAACAAACCAACAGCAAACAAAAAGAAAACATTTGTATTTGTCATACATATTTGAATAATGCAAGCGAATGATAGCGCTTTAGTTACAAACAAAACGTTTGTGCAGAATGCCACATTACTTCTTGCAGGTGCAAAAATATCAATTGTTGGATCTTTTTTCGTCTGCCAGCTCTTCCCGTATTAACTCGCTTCAGATCTCATCCACGGTAGCCTATATTTAGTTAAATTTAAGCCTGGCCAAAATGACGTCATCAAGATCAAGATTCAAGGCTCAGGCTTTCAGAATTGATATCAAATCACAGAAAGAACGGAAGTCACACTGATCGGGCGAGATTATCTCGCAGCGAATCAAGTGATTCGTTTGCGTAAATATCGTGTCAGTACCTTCCGAAGCGATAACGCTTTCTACCTCAGCACACGGGACACGGTACTGATGGCTTTTACACAATCGTTTCGTTCACATGTTACTTACAATCTGCCTTTGCGATAACCATGATGCTTGGTAATCCAGATTCGTTCGGAATGCTTAAAAACTATTCGTAAATAATAACGGACGACACTAAATTCTGAACAAAACTGTTTGAGAATATCTAGGGACGCGACTAACTGTGATCGAAGTTAGCCAAAGTCCCCACACACACTGTTCGAAATTTCAGCTCGCTCCCGTCGTTTGGCACATGTCCCGTACATACAGCTAAATATAAGAGCGAGCGAAGTTGACGGGGAAGGTTTAGCTCGACATTCCCACTGCGACACCCCAACTGAGACTAAACTACTTTTCAGCAGCACTGGGGAGAGCGCGCGGCGACGCAGAAACGGAATATTATCGACCCAAGTGGGCCCGAACAGCTCATCAGCACACGGGCACAGAGCTGTTGGCGGCGGGGTGGCGGTTGTAACAAAGGAGGGGTGGCTGCTTACAGCCAATAGGGGCTCATGAGTCATAACCACTCCAGCCTGCTAGCTAGCCTATTTAGCCTATTCCCGATCATAAGTACAGAGTACACTTCGATTCCAATAATCACTAAATTTGTTTAAAGACTCATATCGATGACCAATTCAAATCCCGTTCGAATCGTGATACGATCAATGACGAATACGAGTACTTTTGAGTGCAGGGCTAAATTTAGGGATGGAGATTGCATATCTCAGTTGAACGGGAAAGTGTTGTAGTAGTAGAAGTAGTAGTAGTAGCAGGAGCAGTAGGAAAACGTAGATGCACCGTGGGCTTGCTTGGTGGCCAACACTGCGATCAATAGGTTGGCGCTGTTGGGCCAATTGGTCCACAGTCCACTGCTATATCAGCCAGTCAGCCAGCCAGAGCTAGCCAGCACATGTTCGGCTGGTCCGCTTGCTCCATATCCGCAACAATAGATTTCTCCGAAAGCATATACGCAAGACGACACGCACAAAAAAAAGAGGGAAACGGTGACCCTTATCTCGGAGGGCGAATTTATAGACAGGAGAATATGACACAAAGCTTCAACTTGACTTACCCTTAGGATGAAGTCTTTCTGGATTAAACCAAGCATCTGAAATACAACGAGGAAGAGTTAGGCGGCAGTTAGCAGAAGCAATAGTCTTGTGTGTTATAAGATTAAATTGTGATTCATTGATATGATTGTGCCAAGAAGTTGAAAAAAGAGATAGAACATCAAATGTAGGTGACACATTGTCATTGTCATGCCATGGAATGAATTTTTCCGATACAATAACAGAGGTGGTAACACGGCTATCAGATGGCCTGTCCTTCAGATCCCTTGCAAGTGCAGGTAGTAACTAATAGGTATAGCTGGAGTAGATGGTATGGTATGCATGGTATGCTATACTACACTATGGTAGGAATCATCCGCGAATCATCGGGAGGTACCTAATGGTATCATGCATGACGATGTGAATTATTTCCCGCCAGCACCAAGGACGGCCTACGTAACTAGAATTAGATGTTAGGTTCTAATGCCCGTGGCTAATTACAAATTACCATAGAACTAACACTGAGCAGTCACATGCACAATGCTCAAACTAAAATAGACAACAAAAAATGTGTTTCTTTCTATAGTGGCGGTTTGGTTGTATGGAGTATTTATATAGGTCAATTATGTCAATAGAATCACGTGGAGTAGATAGGATTAAGTCTTCTGACAGTTCTTTATCATGTTATGTAAGCGAACTCGACGGAAATTGTATTTGAGTGGGGACGAACGTACATGGAGACGTAGCCGCATGATACTCAAAAGAAAAAGACAAATGTTTCGTCTATTATTAAATGCACTATAGGCTCTGTGCTGCGGGTGTACCCTAGGAATAATGTGTATTATTACACAATCAGTTAAATGAGTCAGTAATTCCTAGTTGGGAGGTTCGCGAAATTTCAAAAAACTGTACTCTCACATCAACTAGGCTGGACAATAAATAGGAGTAAAACTACCTTTCTTCTATAGCTACGATTGAATATGAACACTAATAATAAGTATATTATAAAAATAGTAATAGATCGAAGCGTAATATTATATAACGGGAAATCTCTTACGTGGATCAAGCAAGTCAAAAAAATTGTAATTCCCAAGTCGAGAAGCACTTTTTTCCAGCAAATCCTCAGGCTCTCCAAAATCCAGTAAGTTTGAATTCATTTCAATGTTTAACTGTCACCGAATCAAACAGTAAGTCGCAAACAGACACCACAAGTGTCTCCGCCAATAACCGCACTAGAACTGTTGGCAGCCCCTCTTTTGATTACTACCTCGCCTTATCACCATTCGGATTCCAGGTCACTAACCGAATCACGTTTGAACGCAGCACCAAAAGCTAGATTTGACAGGTTGAACCACGAACGAACCAACAAACCAACGGCTGTGATTCGATTTCCAGCAGACTGCAGGGCATAGCAGACTAGGCGAGCGTGTAGTGTAGCTAGTGGCTCTACGAATCTCCAGCGGCAATATCACGTTACCTACATTTAGTCACTGCGCGGGCGTAGAGAGGACTCACTTAAAACGCGCAGGTCGGTCGCAACTCGCAATGACTTATCACAACTGACTGATAAGGAGAAAACCAAAAAATCCTACATCTTAAGCCCCCAAACGTTGCTTTAATTCAAGCTTAACAGATAACGATATAGCTTATTACGTTTAGTGAAAAACAATAGACTGTTGAAAGTACAGCAATTCCCAGCCTCATAATTTTGTTACGTTGCAACTATGTAATACCCGTGCAATGTAAAATGATACGAATTTATATGCGGGTCAATCAATGTTTGATAAATAGATACTCTTACGCAAATTAGAACCTCCATTAGGAGAAGCAGGTAAACCTTTATAGTGGGCAGCTCATAGACAAACTATAAAATGTACCCTCCCGCCATGCCCCGGCTGTATTGATCGTCAAGTAGGGCGGAATGCCCTGGTGCCATGGGTGCATTGCCGTATACCCCGCAACACCTACACCGTCACAGACGTACTGGGGACAGACGGACGGAAGGCTAGACGCTGGATGAATCATAAATTCAACTGGGAATAGTTAGTCATGTATTTTAGCCTACATACTCGTATCAGAAAGATATGTGACTTTGATATCCAATGACTTGATAATATTGGCTTTTAAAGTTATTATTCAATTCATGATAAGATATGGGGACTAAACAAATTTGTAACAGCTCAAACGTCTACAAATTGCTATTATTACATAATAGATAAGCCCATTACTAATCTTATCAGACACAAAGCACATGGACCAAACTATTATCTCGGAAAATGAGCAAGGAAGTTGAAGTTTTGTTAGTGTATTCTAGGCAAGCAGAGTGGCAAGTGCATTGAAACGCAAAATCTACATAACAAACAAGAGAGTAGAGAGTAAAGAGCACAGCAATTGGCACACAACAGTCTGTGTATCTAACAGGTACACCATAATCGCAAACCAAGCAATTAGATAGCTTTCAATAATTTATTCCATTTCTGTCGAGAGTAACAGAGACTCTTAGTATTGATTCTTTGGAAATCTAATACCTCACCTGTGGTTTTATATTCTCCCAGTAAAATGATCTATTTCCAGGCCTGAGATAATGATGGGTGTGGTAAGGGCATGGTAATTGTTCAGCAGGTGAAGGGCACAGTATTAACAATAAGGATATTACAACAAATGTTTAGCTGAAGGCAATGGTTTAAAAAAATCAGCAAGTAAAATATAGTACCTGTAGCCAGAGGTACTTTTTAAAGGTGGTGGCTACTATATCAGTCATAGTAACATTAGTAATACCATTGAATTTGCAACACAAATGGCAATGAGTCATCTCAAAAGATATGGTCACCAATACTAATATAGGTACTTTCAAGTATTTTCATGAGTCTCACATCTGATGCATTCCAAAGAAGCATAAATGACACACAGGATTTTCAAATAGTGATATGGGAGGATAAATAAAGAGATGGGGAAGGGAGGAGTAAGCCTACATGACATTAAAAATTATAGATTTCTAGCAATAGAAATACATTCCCAGTAGCATGAAAATTACAAACAGACATGCTAGCAATAGAAATAAGACTGATAAAGTCAGGTAGAGGTAATTGATGAACTTACCAAGCCCCATCTTGCAAAACAATTCAATTGGCTCGCTGATCTCATCAGGTCGTGACTTGGAGACCGGTGGTGCCTCTTCTTCTTTCGGAGCTGGAACTGACTTCGGAGTAGGAACTGGCTCTGGCTTCTCTATCACCGGCCGCGGTACTTCCACAATAACCTCGTTCTTATTTTCCTCAAACGTTTCAGCTATATCGTCAACTTCTTCATCAAATTTTTCATCAGCAAGCAAGCTAATTGGAGTTACCGGCCTCTCACCCGTGTTCGATTCGATTGAAATTAAATCAGCCGATGGGTTCACCATAGGTATATCAATAGCTGGCTCTGACATGCCAAAGTTGGAGAAAATATCTGGAGGGGTTGCAGATCTCTTACCCGCTGTAGTAGTGTGGCTATCAGCATCTAAGTCACTACCAAATTCGGGTATTTCGGTTTCGCGATGCGAAGGCTCACTTGAAGGCGGTAGATCCGTTTTAGAAACATACTCAAAGTCTGTACTTTCGATATCTTTTTGCAAATCCATTACATCTCCAGCTCCATCCCCTGCCGCCACTCCGACTCCATGTGTGACATTAGGCGAATCCATTACGAATAAGAAAGCCCGGCTAAATGTCTCTTTAGTCGGTGAAGTGCACACAAAATTTGTTTCTCTACTTTAATAAAGTTTGAGGTGTATGTAAAGTACCTTTCCCACTATTAAAAAATTCGCTGGTCCTCTGGCTCGCTCCAATGGAGGTGTAACCTCTCCAGCCAGTATCTTCTATCGTCTGTCAGTTGGTTTCGTTTTTCGTCCAAATTTTGTCAGAATATGAGTCATTTCCGGTTTTAGAAAATAGAAATCATAGTTGACGCACAGATTTGCAAAATAAAATATGATCTCTAATGCATTTAAATATTCACAGACTTGTATTTTTAATGTGTGTCATAAAACGTTTTTTTTAACTAATTTTAATGTTTTGTCTTTTACTAGAGCAGTGGTATTTGGATTTAGCGCCTGCGCGTGGATTCCACCCAGCAGTGGCGGTGGCCAGCTGGTTGCTGGAATAAACTGCGACTGCTCAGCACTGCCGTTCCCGAACATTTGTATGTGACAGGCCGTGTGCATACCCAGTTGCGGCGTTTTTTTTTTGTTGGAATGGCCACAGCGCAGGCAGGCTCAATGAGTTGTTGCGAGCATAATTCAAGTGGAAGTGACATGTGCTCTGAAATCAATCTCTTAAAGGGCAAACACATCAATGGTTTCAGAAGCCCTCAAATTAACGGACAGAGTGTGGTATGTACCGCGGACTTCATAGCATGGCACACCTAGCATTATCTAGGCTCAATTCATTGCCCATGTTTAAAGTGCTGCAAGTACACGCCCCAATGTTTTTGCACACTAGCCAAACACTGTTGAAGGTTGTTTTTTATCTTGCCTGCTAAATATCATTAGCATAAAGTAATACAATTACAAAGGTAAGATTTTTTTCTGCTACATAGGAAAGAAGACTACCAGCAACTCACAGTATCTCTACCTCAGAGGCACAAAACGAGAAACCATCGGCTAGCATGCGTTCGGCGTTGAATGCGGCCAGAGCAGGCGCTTCAAATGTGGAAAAGAAGATCTCTCAAGAAGAGGAGGCTCCTGTCCGATCAACAGACTCATACGAGGAAGTTCCACTATTAACGGCCATGACAACTTACCTCGGATTTTACTTTTTAATGGTTCTGGGGTATATTAACCAAGTTTTTTTTACCCCCAAAGTAACGAAAGAGAAAAACAGAGAGGTGCGAATTCCATGACCTACAACAACAAGTACCAGAGGTACCTACCTTTAGTTGATCATTTGGCGTTAATCAACTGAATCATCTATCTCATTTTTCAGGGATATGTACCGCTGTATGACAAATTCGAGAGTTTCTACATGCGCTACGTGTATAGACGCGTAAGGGACTGTTGGAACAGACCCATTACTAGTGTCCCTGGGGCAGAAGTTGTTCTCAAAGACAGAATCACTAAAGACTATGGTTGGACCTTTGAGTATACAGGCACTGAAACAAAATGTCTGAATTTAGGGTCATACAACTACCTTGGCTTTGCTGAGGCGACGGGCCCCTGTGCCGATGCATCAATTGAAGCTATTAAAAAGTACGGTTTAGCCACTTGTAGCACAACACACGAGCTAGGTAATTTGCTTACGTTTGGTTTTACTTATAAATAAATAAATGTTACAATTTCAAAGTACCAGACTTCATTGCTTGGTTATTTTTATCTTAGATACTGTTATACTAAATTATTTTTTTCAGGAACACATCCTTTAATCATTGAGCTTGAGAAAACGACAGCCGAGTTTCTTGGTGTAGACGATGCTATTGTTTGCGGCATGGGCTTTGCTACGAATGCTCTGAACATTCCCACGCTGGTTTCGGAGGGCTGTCTAATTCTGAGTGATGAAAAAAACCATGCCTCACTCATTTTGGGACTGCGACTTTCCGGTGCTTCCTATAAAGTATTCAAACATAACAGTAAGTTTTTTGAACTGGGCTAGCCTATTCCTGAATGGCCTTAGATACTGTTAATGTCTGTACACCTTGTAAATAGTTTTGCATTACCTATTTCATATTTTCGGCTAGCCTTGACATGTTTATAAAATGTTTCTGGTTTAAAATAGATAACATACTGCAAATTAGCATGGCATGGTATCATACCAATTATGTATAAGGTATAGTAGAACTTTCCAAAGTAATGACCAGTAGCGTTTCAGAAACCCAAGCCGCCCCCCTCCAGACCCCCTCAAAGCAGTGGGCCCCCTGATCAAACTCTGTCCAAATTGTAAACATATGATATGAAAATATTTTGAACTTGAACAAAATCTGACAGTAAATTGAACACATGTGTGACACAACATAGACACATCAAACTCTCTAACTCTGGAGAAAAGGCTAATTTTGCCACCTGGCAGTCACAGGGTATACTTATCTGTACATACGTCGTCTTTACTGGGCTCCTTTATACTTGAAACTCATGAAAATGCTAAACATTGAGCTCTATAAGAAAATGTGCTGGCAGCCCTAGTTTAATGTAGTGACCTGCTAGGAATTTGAGTTTGAGCTCTATTTTTCATTCCATCAGAGTAATCTTTTTGGCAGTGCCCCCAATTTTATCTTGCGTGGCGGCCCCGTGAGTTTGGGCTACCTAACTGATAATTAGTCACATTTATAAATGTGGAATCACTGTGACTGAATATGATGACGCGTCCCAGAATTCTAATCGATGAATCTTTTCCTAGATCCGAGAGACTTAGAACGGAAACTGCAGGAATCTATTGCAGCTGGGCAACCAAAAACAAATTTACCCTGGAAGAAGATCCTGATTGTTGTTGAGGGTGTATTTAGCATGGAAGGCTCCGTCGTTAACCTTCCCGAAGTTATTCGTATCAAAAAGAAGTACAAGTCCTACTTATACCTAGATGAAGCCCATAGCATTGGAGCGATGGGGAAATATGGCCGAGGTGTCTTGGATTACTACAACTGTGATCCAAAAGACGTAGACATACTGATGGGAACATTCACCAAAAGCTTCGGTTCAGCTGGTGGCTACATTGCGGGTTCAAAGGTGTGTATTTTTATTTCTGCCGAAATGAGGCAAGCTACAAAATCGTCGGTGTTTTATTGTTGAGGCTGATAATTTTACTAGCCAGCCCATGGCAGAGAACAGATAGTTAGTAGGTAAGCTCCAGCAATTGGTATCGGATTGCATGCCGATTTTAGTTGCTGATTTTAGCTGATTTTCAGTTGCCAAGTAGTATAATTGAGTGCCAAAAGGCTAGGGTATAGAAAGTCGTCCAGTTCAGATTGTATTCTCTAGACTCTTTACGAACGGAAAATTGTAATTGCAATTGATATCGGATTGCATGCTGATTTTAGCTGATTTTCAGTTTCCAAGTAGTATAATTGAGTGCCAAAAGGCTAGGGTATAGAAAGTCGTCCCGTTCAGATTG
>QKMV01000445.1:0-22754 GCA_003287335.1 Lednia tumana
TAAAGCATTAATGTTTTCGTTTCAAACACCACCGATACACAAGTGTGTTGGGCGACAGCATTTAAACTTTTTAGCACTGGCTTACGTCAAGGTCAAGGCAGCGTCAAGGTCTATTATAAAGATTACGCTATGATTACAAATGACGAAAAATAAAATCTCTGCTTTGATTAATGTAGAAACTTATTGTTCATAAACATTTTTTTGAAAAGCTGAGATAGTCGTTGCTTAAAGTTGCCAAACATATTTTGTTGTGAGTTTTTATTAAGTTTGCGTAACACATGGCTAGCTTTTACCTTACGTCAACACTCAAAACAAAAATAAAATCCAATATTAGTTTTGGAATCAAAACATAACTCCCTCTAGGCTCCTTTTAAATAAGTATCGTTTAGAGACGACAAGGATTAAATATTTAAAGCCAACTACATGGCTAGTAATAATTTTAAGAATATTAAAATCACTTCAAAAATACTTGTTTACTCGAAAACTTGAGCCCTGGACCTTTTGCTTACCGAGAAAATGCTTTAAGCAGAACCTTACTTAGCTCAGAGTTTAAAGCATTTTCCCGATAAGCAAAAGGTCTGGATCAAAGCCCAACCATTTTTACACAAACCTACAATTCGATACGAAACTTAAATGGAGCGTTGCAGGAATCAGTATCATATTTTTCAAACATAAGCAGATAAAACAGAATCAACGCCTGGCCTGAAGACAAAACTAATGCTTTGCTAACGGAAACTTAATTACATGGTATGGTTTACAAACATTCCATAGGTGAAAAAAAAACACGTTGAATTGAAACAAAATGAAATATCAGACCATTACCAAATAGTCTATTGGCCATTCTCATTTTTGGCCATTAGCCACAATTGGCCCCACATTCGTGGGGCGCCTCGCCACGGATCGGCGCCACGACGCTGATGTATAGGCGTACACACGTGAGCGAGCCGATAAACGAGCATTATTGAAAACACTTTGCAGTTTGCACCTTCGGTATAATCAGAGAAGGAGATTGGCTCTTGAGCGACGTGACGTGTTACTCTTTGGCGATGGCCTGGCTGGGCTACAAGCGCCAAGCCAATGAAAATAACACTGCACGTTTATAACTGTGCAAGTAAATAGCAAAACAACTACAACCTCCACACGTGAAGGTAGACGATAAAAATGGGACAGGGACAAGGGCATTGACGCGAAATAAATATAAGGGTCATGATATTCTACAATTTTAGTTACCATGACTCACGAGTCGTTGAAATGGTTCATTACAATGAATGTTAAGTTTTCAAAAAAACCGTTTATTAAACTAGGTAAAACTGCTGAGAAGTCCAATAATAAATTCCCAGCGTATGGCGAACTGCTCTGTAGGCATCATCAGGAGCTTCTGAATATTAAATTCTTTAGGCTCGTGTCTATCTCCTACTCTTAGCACTAGTTTTTAATAAAAAAAACTAATTTACTGATTTTCTGGTTTTCTGAGGCGTTTTACCCTTGAAGAAGTAAACAGCATAGTATGCGAAATATGGGGAAAGTTTCAGTGAATTAAAAAAAAAACTGTTAATAACTGGGTTAAACTGCCGAAAACTTCTAACAAATAAACTGCCTAATAGGCAGTTTTTTTTAAAACTATAATGCTAAAATTAGTCAGGAGACATGAGTCTTAAAAAATTAATTTCAGTGAATTCTTAGCTTTCAAACCCAGTTTTTAAATCAGTTCTTTTGAGTATGAATATTTCTCCATGACCATTGTATAAGGATGCTTCTGGCTCCGTTAAGTCACAAATGATAGGAGATCATCAGAACAACTCTGACTGTCGTCAGGTCTCCAGTTCTGATTTTCTTCCAAAAACATTTTCATCATTGAACGATAATCGAATCGGTTCTTGATATAGGAAAATGCATCTGAGTTTTCAGTTCTGTGACAAAAACGCCTGGTGTCAATGCATGAATATTTCACTTGGCTACACATATTTATTATATTACCACTTCCATGGCCTTTTAAAACATTTTCGCCCATGAGGAAAAAGGGAACAAGTATCCATTCAGAGGGCCATGGAAGTGGTGAGCTTATAAAATTTTTAGTATTGTCTTCATTTATTTCAGAATTAACTAATGTCAGTTACATTTTTCTCTGAGCCTCTCCTTGTCGCGGCATACCTCCAATTAATATTTGCCCACTATAGCAGCCATCCTACGAAGGTGCAAGCAATATCTTAATAGTTTCCAAAGTTATGTTTGAATGCGAGATGAGAAAAAACAGAGAATAGAGTGGTAAATAAAGATGGTTTAAGAAATAAATTTCGTCAATTTAAGCTGATGATCACATTTTAAAAGCGGCGGCGGTAGTGGTGGCGGTGGCAGCGGCAGCAGCGGCGGTATTCTGCCAGCTAAGTAATGTAGCTGAACCGTGTGCATTGTGCAATGGCTGTCGAGGGCCCCCCTGAGCGGACATACGTTATTTGTCCCTACTTTTTGTAATAATATAAGGATCATATAAGATAATATACATGGAAGTGTATAATAGAAAATGCTCTATCTTAACTTTACCGCAATATATTTTGAAAAGGAAAAGCCCAAGAGAACAGACGCTTTCTTTCAATAAAATATCTCATTTTCACTTGTATGAAAATGAGAAATAATTCCAATTTAAAAGTTAAACTTGTGTCAGTTGGTGTTATATGAACACGATTGCGTTGTGTAGACATGTGAAGACAGACAAGGTTATGTATTGTACAATGATTGATTTTTTATCCAGTATCGCACGAAATGAAAAATATGCAAAAAAGGAAAGCGCAGATCGTATTTCGATGCAGAAGAGGACAAGGAAATGCTTTTCGTGTGAAAAATTCCACGATTACGTCTTGACACGAGATTTATAGTATTATTACTGCAATTTTCCCAACAACTGATTACATAGACCATGGCTGGAAACCAACAGCACGCATATACACACATACACACATACATACATTGACGCAGTGTATTTCTAATGGTGAAAGCATCAGCCATTATGCGTCTACGCATCTTGATAGCCGTATGTTATACTATACGCGTACCGTTTCCATCCCTGCGAAAACAGAGGAAAAGCCAGCAGTATTTCCTTGAGATAATCGCGCCGGCGAATCAGGAGGAAAATGGCTCCTCCCACGTGATTTATTTGTATAGTTTATTGTCGTTCATTCCGCCCAACTGACTTTTATGGATGTTTTCCTTCATGGCATGGGCGACAGAGTTGGTTTTGCCATCGAGACCAAGACCAACTACAGTTCATAGGCTGCTGCTGCAATGGGGTTCCTCTTCCTCAAGAACCATGGAAAACCACCGTGGACGAAAACAACGCCGAGTCGAAGCTTGGACGGTTGGAACTTGGAAAGAGTTGTGACCTTATTTTGATGGCGATACGGATTTGAGTTGCGAATAAATCCAAAGGACTCCTTTTACATGTATAAATAAAGTTTGAAAATAAAATAATCAAAATTCCTGCCTCCAGAGCTACGTATACACGGACATACTTCATAAGAAGAAATACAAACGTGACAAGTAATGTGCTTGGAAAGTTTACAAAACGAGTAATATTTACTAGTTCCCCTGAAGAGTTAACCCCATCGCCTCTAATCTGGTACCAACTTTTGCACAGACAATTTTTATTACAGTCGTATCTTATTCTTCATCTATAGGGAGTAATTCTCAGTCTAGCAATTAAAAACAAGTATTTTAAAAGAGGCATAAATTGTTATCACCCGAGAGGGCCATAGAAATGATACACGATTTGTGACTCTCCTAAATCTGAGATACGGCAACATTTCAGAATAATTTACCGGCTAGGGAAGAGAGACTTATAATATAGTGAAATGCTATCTCATAGAGCTCTAATTACTTTTCGGGTAAATATCTGTGTGATCCGGGAATGGATTGAAGGTGAGTGAGTTATTGATGACATGCTGATTGACAGGTTTGAATTGCGCGAGAGAGACGGAGCAATGGGAATTGGAACTGATAGATTGCAGCGCCATGTATTTGTTAGTCAATCATAGGATTGATTGGTTGTGAAAATTATGCGTTTGTTGTTGAGGTGGATATATATATATATAGATGATGAGTTATCGTCGAAGGTTCTACAATTCTAAATCTCTAGCACGCTCGAAATATGACCTTGCTGTTGCTTCACTCTGTTTGAGACTAAACCATTTTTTGGATAATGTGTTTGGTTCTGTTAAAAACAATAAAGTTCCATCATTTCGAGCTTTATTACAGGAAAAGCTTTGTTCTACGTAAAACAAATACGTAGGTTGTTCAATAAAAAACTAGAAAACGCTGAGTTGTAACCGTTGATGGCGTCTTCGCAAACATTGTTATAGTTTTCATTTGTTAAAGTTGTTGCTTGCTGTTGAATTCTTCCACTTTAATGATATGAGACTTGTATTTTTTTAAATTAATTGAAAAAAATTACTTGATCGATTCTTCCGAACAACTATATGGTTCTATTCTGGTACAGTTTGCAGGGATGGCTTCTCTTAAAGATGTAATTCAATTTAAAAAAATATTTCAGGTCACTCGGACTTTCCGTTTGGACTGAAGAGACGGACCAAGCAGAAAAATAAAAACACTTGCTTCTTAAAAACCCGGATCTTAAATTCTAAAAGGTTACGTCTGATTTTTTCATATATCTTGTTTTTATTTAATTCTTTAAAGTAAGGTTATTTCCATTTTTCAGTTTCCAGTTTCAAATTTCGCAGATTCTTTGTTCTCCTTCATTTGTCAATATATTTGATCAGCAATTATTTTCATTGTCTGGACGAGACACCATGGGAAGAATTTTAATATGTTGCATTCTCACTGGAGCTGGACAAGTGCGCCAAATTTTAGCCCTGTAGGTCAGCTGGGGTCAGCGATTTATTTGTCTCATAGCCCGCTGGGCATACACGGAAATGGATGATAGTCCGGACTCTGAACACAGAAAAAGTGGTTTTTATTTACTATTATGTGAACCAATTTCCTTGTCGTCGGTCCGACTTTATTCTTGTTGGGGTTTTCCGTGATTACGTGCGCTCATTGCTGCCAAATACTGGCATAAATACATCGACCAAAATAACATGCATGGCCGACTCCTTACCAGCTCCTGTTTACATTCCTACTCCTCCAGACAAGTAAAATCTGCTTGAAACTTGGGATATCTCGAAAGCATTTTTCCAGGAGGACAACACAAGCTCCAAAGCTGACTTGCAGCTTGTCGAATAGAAGGGTCGGGTATGTGAAAGGAAGCTAGTAAGGTAAGAATTTGCCTTTTGAGACAAGGAACTATCCCAACACTTGCCTTTGATGGTTGGGGGAAATCACGGAAAACCAGCCGGTCACTAGGATTGAAACAAGAACTAAGGCAGACTTGCCATTCGAGTTCGAGTTTGTAATTGGTACAACTTTGCGACATGGTAAAAAGTAAACGCAGAATAGGTAGCTAATGTGACAGAAAAAAAAGATTCCTAATAAACGCAAGTCCGCTAGAAATGGCTCAATTGTCCGGAACTGGAACTGGACCTGGAACGGGGCTATAGTCTGGAACTGGACTTAAGTTCGCGAATCTCCGCCACCTACTCTTCATGGGAAGTGAGTTAAAAAGCTAGCGGCAGATTTGAACCAAGCCAGGCATACAGACAGACTCCAGGTGAAGTTAATATAAGTAGCGTAATATTATTTAAATTGAAAAAAAACACACATAGAAAGTGCCTTTATAGTTAAACGTAAACGCTTCACTCGCTCGCTCGCTCGGCTAGAGTTTTTATTCATGTTTGCTTTGTAGGATCAAACGTGTTGTAAGGCCAGGAGGGCCTAGTAAAAGTATTAAAAAATATTAATGCTAAAGCCTATACTTATTCAATGACCGAATGGCAGAAATACAACACTTGATCGTAGCCATTCCATTAGCAGAATAAGCGTATCTATATATCATTTAAGTTTTCGTCCAAATGTTCCTAATTATCCCAATTCGATGCTTAGTGAAGCAAGCTTAGATGATAATAATATTTTCATATCCTCGGCGTTGCAGCAGGAAGACTTTTAAGAGACAGTAAATCTGATCTTACCGAGATTTCGGTAACTGAAATGCACGGAGGGTTGGGTTGGTGCCTGGGTGGGTTGCGCACGTTTGCTTATAAGATCTGGAAAGCATTGCTCTATAAACTCGGAATTTGGCGACCACGTTTGCGAAGATTATTTATTAGGGTTTAGCTTTGGTTGGTTTGCTAGTGCCTATACCAACCAATCCAACTTCTATATCTATATCATACGAGACATTAGTGGGAAAATAACTAATAGTAATTATTATTGCTTTTCTCTCTGTCTAAGTTTTACTAGGAATAAAGTTATGAACGAGGAATAGTCTCATTCGTTGGTTTATATTTAGAACTTTTATGTACGTTTTCGTTTTGGATGTATAACTCATAACAATTGATACATTTCCGATAGTTCATCCCACACATTATTAAGTATACTATTGAATGGGAATGAATTTATTCATAAGACCAAATAAGAACAAATATAAAGCCAAATATTTCCCATTAAAATGGGACCAAATAAGTATCAGTTCGTGACAACAGGTCAGCTGTTGACATACGAAGGAATATGTTTGGCGCATCGTCCAAAAAGAGTGGGCTTCGCCAGTAGTAATAAAATTGCAGATGAATGAATCCCACGAAGTATCTGACTGTAATCTCCACAATGACGGACTTTGAACTCAAAACTAAGCTGGAAACATGATCATCAAGGAAACTATCCACAGAATAAGACATAACAATAAATTAAAAGTTTCTTACTAATCAGAGCAATGGTCCGTGAATTATTTATAACATTACACTGGCATGTTTGTTTCTCATGAAATAGCGTCCTCATTTGAGAAAGAAAAAAAAACAATATTACTTTTTTTTTAAATCCCTCCTGCGAGAGTTCCAGCACTCTCCGACTGCAAATAAGGCGTTCATCATTCGCAATGGCCATTACTTGTCTTCGTTTTGATGAGTTATTGCGTAACAATTATACACGCGCCTTGGAATTATTATGCACCCCACCCCAAAACTCCAACCCCACCACCGTTCTCGCACCCGACACCCCGTCGGCCGATCTGCTTGAGAGGCTCCGGCTAAGAGCGCCACTGGTGAGCACTACCGGAAGCTTGGCGTCCTCTTATCTCTCACACTTTGTCTTCACTCTCCAATGACCTTTGCTCTGCGCTTTCTTCGAGTAAAAACTTAAATTTTTTTTTCACATTGTAACCATAATATTATCTGCGTTGTGTATTACCAAACCGTTCTAGCAGAACAACGTTTTCCGATGTTTAAGAATATACAAGAACAGGAAATCTGCAGAACAGTAGAAAAATAACAACAGCCTTCTTATAGACAACGATCTAAATCCGAATTTAAAAAATCAAGTATAATTATGATTTGATCGCGATTTGCTGGCTACTGCCACGTCATTTTGAAACGTGTGTTATTACCGCACGCAAACGTAATATTACTGTGATTGCTATGATTGCCTGTTACTGCGATCTGTATTGAATGATCCTGTTCAGAGTAAGGGGATTGCCTGCTAATCTGGCTGGCCATTCTATCAATCAGTCCACATATAGGTTTCACCGTCGTTAACCATTGAATTGATGGCAGGCATCTGCCTGTGTTAATTGCTTCCTGGATTAACACCAAGCCTCGTATATAATGTGGTTTATGCTAAACCATTCTCATCCATACACATGCATGGCACTCTTTATTTCAAACTTGATGCAAAATGTGTATGACTTATTGGTATTGCCCAGGGTTGATCATAAAGCTATGGTAGACTCATACGTATCACATGGTCAATATAATCTACTCAGCAGGGTTGTTTTATGTGCTATTAGATTTTTTGAATTCGTGTTTTTTTGTTACGAGAAATGCGTGAGTTTTGAGGGATTAATGAGTTTGTGGGGAAGCGTATTGGCTCAATTTAGCCTGAGTGGTGCTGGTTCCCTTCGCATGGTTGAAAACCTTAAAAGGATATGGATAACTTGATAAGGAATAATCATAGAATTAATCCAGTAAGAAATGTAATAAAACCGAGGTTTTTTGAAAACCATATCTCTCATTAGCACACCTTAAGACCAATTGGTTGTGGCTGCGAGTCCTTGGAAAATGCCACAACCTTGAATCTTATGTGAGGTAAGGGTTTTTAGAATCTTGTTTTTATTTCTATTATCAAGTAAAGTTGTTTCCATAGTTTCAAAATTCACAGTTTCGTTGTTGCCCCATCTGACACATGCTTTATCTGTGATGAATTTCATCTTGAAGCAGGAGCTATTGGCCCGATAGCTGACCCGGTCAAAATGATAGAATATTGTATTGTCACTGGAGATGGACACGTGTTCCAAATTCAGCGAGATGTGCATGGAAAGTGGCTTCAAAAAGCCATCGGCAGATTTTCACCATGACAGACAGACAGACAGACAGACAGATATACAGACAGACAGACAGACAGACAGACAGACAGACAGACAGACAGACAGACAGATTAAGGAATGGAAGGACTGTAAAGAATAGTAAAAATAGTCTACCATTCCTGATGGCTTTAATTTTTGAAGTTGAGTATTGGAATTCACCGATATGTGGGGATAAATTTTTTAAACGATTTTTTTTCTAAATGGCACAGTCGATGACAGCCTCGTCCAAAACCCAGTAATCGAAAAAAGCTAGTACCTAGATATGCTAAAAAGTTAAAAAGTTCTTATAAACAATGACACGGTTTTTAAAAAAACTGTTAATAACTGGGTTAAAATGCTGAAAACTTAACTGAAACTAAACTGCCAAAACGAAAAAAAAAAAAGTTTTCAGCATTTTAACCCAGTTATTAACAGTTTTTTTAAAAACTATTGTGCTGAAATTAGTCAGGAGATATGAGTCTCAAAAAAGTAATAATGACACGGTTTTTGGTTTGAGCATCTCCCGTACCGCTCTTCTTCACCGATACTCAGAAATTTCACGAATGTTTTCTCCGCATGAGGAGTGAAAATAATAATGTTGGTCGTACCCCTTGTTCTCGTCGTATCTTCTCGTAAGAGCGTGATTGCCTGCGTGCGCCATGCCATACCATGCCGTGCCCCTACCGCCCGTGTGAACGTGTTAATATACGGGAGAGAAGAGCTCGAAGCGGGATGCGTTTGCGGCTAGGTTATGATCTGATCGTGCCTCCTTGGAGCGAAGTCGGCAGCGCGGAGAACGGAGAACAGACTCCATTCCTGACATCGTCGTCTTTAGCACCCGCCGCGCTGGTCGTTGCGTTGGCGCTCAAAGGCTACTCAAAGTTTTAAAAAAAAACTGTTAATAAATGGGTTAAAATTATGTTATGAGTTACGTTATGTTACGTTATGTTATGAGGGTTATGAGTCTCAAAAATTTTATAGCTACTCAAAGTTCATCGATAGACCAGAAATTTGGCGTCAATTTCTAAAGTGTATTCGGAATTATTAGGATTCTCGTAAAAAAAAAAAAATCATGTAAAATATTTCGTTTTGTCTTTATTATGTTCACAGAGATGAGGAAAATACGATACCAAAATTGACAGTTTAATTTTATAGCCTACACACACAACAAAACGATTTATAAATATCTACACCCAAAATGAGTTTACTGCAATTACATAGATCGTTTAAGCACCTGTTTAATAACGTTACAGAGATACACGTACGAAATTAAACCCCACCTTGCTTTATAACTCTACCTAAATTCGCCCAATAAACTGAGTTTATCGTGACATCACGCGAGAGACGAGAGAAACACTGTGACTGGTAAAATGTCTTTTCACCCGAAATTAGACTCGTTTAGTTAGAACTGAACATGGTGCAGGAGCGGCTCGACATCTCCTCGTGTCTGCTATGAACCAAGCCCAAACCCACACCAAGCAAACCATTGCCATGCACCACGGGCTAATAGCGGTAGCTAGCTCCCTACTAGCCCGTAGCTAATCTATGACTGGTTATAATATGGGGATGGGACATTTCCAGATCCTTTAGCCATACAATTCCGGACAGAGCGATCTTGATTTACTGTATTTACCAAAGGTTTATATTGCTTCGGCAAATTCATTGTTCTCCAGCATATTCTCTGTTACCATTCCTATTTCTGAGTTTTGACTTATATCACCCGAGGAGAACGAGATACAATACATACACAGATAAAGGGGTTAAAACCTTATTCAGTGAACAATACACACATACACAGAAGGATGTAGATAATTTATTAGAAGATTTGAAATTATAAGAGAAAGGATTGTGGCACGCTGGTAGAGGGAAGAGGGGGTTGCAAATGCGATTAGAAATTTCGGACGCCGCGACGATTTCAGCCAGAATATCGTGGAAATAGTCCGCTATGCGCATGCTTCAGTTATCATCCCTGTGCATTATTCAGTTCAAGAGTTAGGTTAAAGTTTGATTGGATTTCATATTTTTATGCCCCATTTTAGGAAAACGATACACATAAATTTAGACTATAGCGCTATGGTTTTCTGATTTGAGTTTGCGTTCGGTTGGAGCGTCCTATCATTAAAAGATCAGCATTTTTGAAATTGTTAATTATAAATATAAAAATTCAGAGCTAAACTTCCTTAGATTGTACGTAGCATTTTATGCAAATCCCCACATGTAGCAATGTGTTGCAATTAGTTGAGGAACGCACGAACCAATGGCGTTTCGCTAATAATTAAAAGCTGCATTGGATGAGTGCTTCGCCATGATTCAGGTGCTATAGAAGGTCATTAAAGCATGCCACTTGCCAGTTGGACACCTCAGTACTCCGGCTATGTACTAAAATGTAACGTGGCATTAGTAGTTGAACGTATGAGGGTGCAGAACCAAGGTGGCAAAACGAATAAAAGTCAGCATTCATTCATTATGGTAGCTCGAATCTAGCACGGTTATATGGAAATTACAGACTATCTCGTTAATTAAATGTCTCTTTATAAAGTTTAGACAAAATATCGCCATTAAGTGCAATCAACTTTTATTGCTAGGAACCGAAAGGTCCAGATCGGTAATCGGTTGCGTCATTTTTATGGTTTCAAATTGGATCGGAAACTAGATTTTATCGGCACAATTATACTTCTAGAGGCGTGTATGGTATTATGGTATCTTTCTAAAGCGTTATATTAAAAAAAAACTTTTGTTTGCCCTGATATTGTCACAGACTACTGTTTTAAGTAAATTCTCAAGATTGGTTTCATAGTGTGGACTTATTTCAGCAAGATTTCTTGTGCAAATATCTCGAGCGTTGTTCCACGGGCTGCTTGAGCATCGCGTCTAGCGAAAGCTTGGTTTAAGAGCTCTTTATTTGCACAAGTGACACGGCCTGCCCTTCGAGCGTATGGCAACGTTTCCCACATAAGTTCATCTACAACTCGTGATCGTTCGGTGCCATTTCTCGACTAGCTAAATAGATGCCTCCAATACCTACCACAGTGTCATTTTATGAAATATTTGATGCTTACTGAAATAATGCTTTTTTTTCTGCTGAGATCCTCGAGAAGAGATGATTAAGTGTAGTACCAGTTCGCTTAAAATTGAAGAGAAAAAACTTGCCGACATTTTTAAGCAGCCCCTAACATCGTCCACAAACATTTCTCCCATCTGCAGTGGACCAGTTTTTTCTGCCAGAAAAAATCACTGATGTCATTTTTCGATGCCATATAAATGCTAATTTTCAGGTAAAAAAGACCGAATTACGATCCATTACTCTTTACTTATCTATTGATTTTGACATGCAACTAGCGTTCTCGATAAATCAACCTTGCTAGGCACTGACAAACGTAATCAAATCAACCCTGTCTTACTAATATTCTCATTGCAATCCACCTCGCGCTAATAGATTAACCTCAGATAACCCTATTTTGTCGGACACCTCGGTCTGGCTGATGCATACATACATTCACCAATCAAAATCTCACTGAAGCTATTAATTTGATTCGTTGCTGTCCTGTCAGGCCTTGTGACATTAACTTCTAACTTGAGAGCAAACTCAATCAGCCCTCTACCGGTGGTCTGGCGAATGCTTATTGCATGACGATGGACTCTGGAGTCTGGACAGTGGACGTTATTATAACCCTGTCAACCAGTATCGCGTGACGTCATCGATCGCTGAGGATTCTCTTCACATTGACGTTGTCTGGTAACTTTACTATAAATTCTAATCAAGAAGTTTTCAATTAGTTGGTGCTTCGGGGCTACGGGCTACGCAGTTTATGCATAGTAATACACGTTTTAATACTCGTTTCATTTTGTTCGTGGCCGCTTTCTTTGTATTTCGGGGTGGATATATCCACGCAAAGTCTAATTAAAAGTTGATGAATAAACATTATTTTTTTACTTTTAAGCGTCAAAACTCATTCGAGGAATCTGCATGAATAGGCAATTTCAGTATTATCTACTTCTCACCTGTCGATCACGTCAGAAACTTTTAAAAGAACATTCTTAAACTTTTTTCTGAGTTTCGATGCACAACGAATTCATCATAAATGATAAAGACTTCTTATATTACGTGATCCGATGTTAAAAAGAGATTAAATTCAGTTCAGAACTGTGTATAAACCAGAACATAAGTTCCTGTGTTAAAACGTTAGAACGTTAGAAAAATACGTGACGGGGAAAAGAAAACTTTTGTAACTTTCTCGGAAGAATGAAAGGTTAAGAGAAAATTCTCAGCTACAGAATTTCAGCGGTGTTATTGAAACCCGAGCTCCAAGAAAAAATATGAGAACAAATGAGCACCTGAGATGTGATGCCACTGGACTGAAAATGTTTATGAAAGTATGTCAATATTTGGTAAATCAATATAAAAACCTTGGAAAATCGCTTATTATCGAAATAGTTGTGGAGAAGTCCGAGATGTGTGATTAGTGATAACTAAGGCTCAAGGCTCATGGTATTTATAAGCTGACCCGTGCTATACATTCTGACCTTGTGCGCCACGCTTGAGGAACGGCACCTCCACTGAAGGAGTTACACGAAATGAGTCTAATCGAACGAACAAACTGCGGACAAGTAACAAAAAATTTGTTTGTGGCGTAGCTACGTAAATTACGATATTGAAAGAAATTTATTGAAATTTATCCGTTCATCTGCCGACGGCAGTAAAAAAGTGATAGTAAATCGGTCTCAGAGCGAAGTGAAAACGAAATTACGAAATCACTATATTGAAATTCGAAAAATCTCACCGTGGAGTTAGCTTTCTCAAGAATAATTTTTGCATTTAATTTCATGATATCGTTTCCCCTGTAAAACTTAAGGCGTCAATTTGAAAGACTTTTTACTTACAACATCTCGCGGTTTAAATTAGGTTAGATGGTGTGAGAACTGAGAGGTCTCGAGGAATTAGCGAGGGGGAATATAAAGAAGGGTAAAGAATACGCGGATAAAGAAGCAGAGCAAGTCAGAAAAACGGGGTAGGGGGTGATGAGAACCAGCTACATTCGCGCCTCATTTGCGCCCAGCGGCGACGCTTGGAATTAGAATGTATAACAGGTTGTAGCCCACAAAGCGACGTGTAAAAATGGGCTCTATTTAAGAGAAGGTTTTTCATATTAAGTAACATAAAGTGGCGGTGATCTGTCAGTGCTGGTAACTTAGACTGGTGCATCATGGGACTCGACACTAGTCTGTTTATTTGTCATCATAAACCACCACTCTGCATGGCTTAAAGCTACGCTTTAATTTACCGTCACATTATTAAATAAAAGAAATTTTCACCGCTAGCTGGAAACAATCCAAATAACTAGCGAAAGGTTTTAAGAGACAGCGTACAGCATTCCGATAAATTGGCCATAGCCAGGTGCTATGTTCATCATTACCGCTGTCATCAGCAGTCATTGAATCTTATAGACCCTGACTTTTAGTCAACTGGAAATAAATCCGCAAAGTTTTAACTTTCGATGTAATTGAAACTTTCTTAATTAAGTACAAGAAAAAGTGACTAACTCGATCTTAATGAGTTATGCAAATCACTGGTGGGGGAGCGGGTAGGAGACATGCAGGCGACTTGGCGAAAGAACGGAGACGATAAAAAATTAGAAGACCACTGAAATAGAACAAATCTTTCAAAATTATGGCACTTGGTAAAATGCGGAGATCCAGCTCGTGGTGTCTATTCCATTCGTATCGATCGAGTCAAAGCCATAACCGCGCGACGATATATCTAGAAAGTTGAGTGCTCGGCTGCACTAAACTCGTGCAAGTTTGTGGACTAGCGTGAATTGTCGTTACAGCTATCAAAGAGTGATACTATCCTGGTCTTTGCGAATGGCGATAGTTTCGAAATAACTTTCTTCTAGGCTTGGCTCGCAAGACTCTGGATGCTGGATGAGACCATTGAGGCGAGTGGACGGATAGGGGGTCACATAAGTTTCAGGACCACCTTTTATCAGGATGGACTCGCGAATATCCTTATATTGGCAGGAAGGCCACCGTTATACTGGGTTTCTTCTCGAGCTTTGCTCGTTACAATAAATCAAACAGCAAAACCTCCTCACAACTGACACTTATCATTGCTTCTGTGTCGTGTGGACCATTCCCCCTCCCACGCACTGCAGATTTCGGTGACGCCACAGCGCGACTGTCTCCATCTCTCTTGTGGAAAACCATCGAAAAAGCTATCGAGACCGAACAGGCGAAACGACCGGGAAAAGTAGGCGGAAGTCGAGCTATAATTTTAAATAATTGCCTTCGCCTGTCACACTTTTGTCAGTGATCAATCAAGAAGCCGAAGGCTGACAACTGCCAATTCTGTGCTTTTTTATCCGATATCGGGGCAGGAGCGAGCGGGAACGACTTCACCCGTCTAATGTCGAGGGGGAAGCGAATTGTTAGAATAGTGCCAATAAGAGCAAGCGAATAGAGCCGAAAATAAGAAGACTCGAAAGATCTCCGTCTGCTTTATCCTTACAGTTAATAGATAGACGCATTTGTTTAATAAATGTGACGTTAGTTGGATGTATAAGGAATAAATTATGAAAACAAATTAGCCAAAATCCCTCTTATATGCGGAATTCCTTCTATACCTCGCTCTATTTACCGTCCTTTCTTTTTGCATCATTTGAGTTTGACTCGAATGGTTTACAGCGCTGTCTATTTCTTTGTCGTTGTCTCTCTCTCTCGCCTGCGCGGTTGGGAACGGGGTAGGTATTTAATGCGTGCTCCTCTCAAAATCTCGAGCTCATCTCAACGCCACCGTTGCCCGGGTGGGTGATCGTCGTCAGTGTGCCTGCAATTGCCTCGTGCACACAAATCCACCTCACATCCATTTAGCTGCCTCGTCAGCCTTCTATTCTAACCCACAGAATGCCAGCAGCCGACACATTTAGATAGCGTCGCGACACGCAATGCGCCACGTTCACTCGTCTCTTCTGTGAATTACGAGAGATTTTTTCGTTGTTCTAAGCAGGTAAAAAGCATTAATTAAAGTGTGCACACTGTGTGAGGGGTAATGTGATTAATTAGAAGTGAGTTTTGAACATTGTGAAGAGTTAGGGGTGGAAGATATGAGTGCCATGGTTGACAGGATGACTTAGTACGGCAACATCCATGGTTTATTGTATGATCTTTGCCAGAAAGGTAACGTAAGAGCTACTCGTGAAAATCGAATACAATTGTGTCATGTGAACTGCTTTCGTCAAGTTCAAAATTATGAGTTATTCTCAAATTACTGATAAAGGTAAACAATCTTTTTAAGAAATTGCATTAGTTTCTTTTGGAGAATGTGTTTTCGACTGGAGTATAGCATCAAAGTCACGCGACGCGTTCTTTTTTTAAGCGGAAAAGCGGGCGGTAATATTGTAGAAACTTTCGTTGCGCGAGTTGGACATCTGTTGCCACACGATGATTTTGTTCGGTGTCACAAGTTTACTCTCTCATTTTCCTCTTTCCTCATGTTTATTAGCTCGTGTTATTACATTCTGCTGTTAACGTACCACGCGAAACATCGCGAGCCTTGTGACTGTTTACGAGATCGGTTCCAAGGAACAACGTGTTACACCCCTTCAACCAATATTATTATATTGCAACGTCATGTGCTTATTCGCAAATGTTAACCCGATTTATTTGGCTGTTATGCCACACACTGTCTCTGATGCAACAAACGACACAACTGGTTCTGCTTGCCGAACAAATTACTCGCGATTTAATTTTAATTTGATAACAAACGCAATCGCTTCGTTAACATTTAGATGTGCATTCAGTAGATGTAACCAATCTAACAGTACACTTCTGCCACTACGGAAACCCTCTAACCATCTAAAGATCTAAGCAAACTAATACCTATCCACACACTTTCCATTAAAATAAACGGTTATAATTATTACTAATAGAGTGCGGTAAGATATTATTGAATAATATAATAGTGAAAACTTGCTTGCTTTCTTAGACAAAGTGTAACGATAATTGTTATACTTATTATAACTTGTAACGTTGTTCCAGATCCAGATGGTTTTGACAAAATAATGCTAATTATAACCGTTTCAAGCACCCTGAGTGCCACGTTGGTACTTTACACTAATTTGTGGGGACTAATAGTTATTTCCATAATAAACAATATTTAATTATCCTTATTTTCGTTTATACATTGTGCTGGTTATTCCTGATTAACGCTGAATTAAAGGTATGCATACAATTTTACTATTAAATGCGTAAGTAAAACAACGGTAAAAATGTATGAAGCGTATGCAGCATGAGTGCTAGAAAGGTTTTGCAGTTGAAATTATTCGTGAGACGAAGCTGATTTTCGACTTGCAGCTCAATTGGGATCTCATCGCGTTTTCTTTGGCGTCTTCGCGCCGTCTGTGCACATGGGGCGATCAGATCGAACGGAAAACCAGTTATACCAACTTGTGTCCGTCATAATTCTTCGTTTGATTCGACACCGGAAATTCTTGCAAAGATAGTTCCATTCGGCGCCAGTGGCCCTTGCAGCACCAAGTCCGTCGAAGATAGACAATAAGTGATACGTAGAGATGAGATAGCAAATGGCAAACGAGTTAACGCGCGAGAGAGAAATGAACGATATAGAAATTGAACATCGGGAGGAAAGTACGCTCGTAATTCACACAAGAATATAACTCTCTACAACCATTTCTCTCTCGTCGTGCTTCCTCAGAGAAAACGTAATCAGGTTTTAAGACGTTACAGGGGAGGAACGGGATGTAATAGATATTATAGAAGGAGGCTAAATGCTGCGATGAAATGGAAGCTGGGGAGCCAATAAGAAGATAGACAGTTCAAGGCACGTCATCCAGAGAAGATTCATAAAAGCAATAAGCAGATTTTACTGGCATTGCAATGTCAAGATTCGGCAATAAACCTCAGTTGTAAGAGTCACTTTCAAGGAACCAAGGAATCTGCAAGTGCTCGGAATTGTAGTACGTCAGGTGTTTAATTCCCGTTTCAAACGGCGCGTCGACTATTCTGCTGGAGACGTTTCTTCCTGGCTGGAGCCGTCACATGGTAGAGTAGTAAGCGACGCTGTGAGATCACTCCATAAAGCCAACTTTTACAAACGCTTTGTCTTTCTAATAGCTGCGTTCGGGACAATGTAGTTGGAATTTCGATCTGCATTCAATCACTTGCACGCTGCTCGTTATTCAGTGCACCACGCTGACTTTCTTGAAACATAAACGTGTAATACACTTTAGAGGTTAGTTCAGTCGAAACATTATCATAACTGTAAATTCAGTAAGATAATAACAAAATCATGGCATATTGGCAAAAACGAATAAAAGTAGACGAAGATATACCGCAAAAAGCAAACCTATACACATACGAGCAATAACATTTTACGAGAGTAAACACGCAAATAAATCCGTTACAAATCCTAACGCTGTCGTCTCAAAGGGGAAATTGCTTTAATGGAATCACAGAGATCTTTTTATCTTATACCTATAAGCAATATTGTCAATGTCCGTTTTATGAGATACTAAATCCGCTCTCAAATAGAAGGCACTTGAACTTTATCCACGAAACGAGCTTTCCTCGTTTTAACCGAGATACGTTTTAACTGATGTTACGTGCGCCTCTGTCTGACAATTAATTCAACAATCAGGCAACAAAAATAGGTGGTCGTTTGGATCAATGTGGGTGGGAGGGAGGGGGAGTGGGTGGGTAGCATTAGCAACCTTTTACTCTTGATGGCGTTGCCAATGGGTCGTCGTCTTGGCAGCTATTGCCTTTAATTTGCACACTAAGAGAAGGTGAACATGGAATGTTAATTAAAAGCATTTTCCTTCTCGCCTTTCGATCTCTCATCTCGTCTAATTAGTCGACTAAACTGTAACCTATAACTACGTTTAGATCCACGTATCACTCAAAGCCACCCCCATCCTAGAATTCAAGAAAAACAACCGTTGCTATTTGAAGGGATAGTATTGATTCTAATTTATCCAAGTCAAATGTCAAATGAAATTCGAACAAAAACGATTTGAACCAATTCGTATTTAATGTTTCTGTCGTCTACCAAGATATTATAATTCACACAGGGAAACTGACTTCGTATTCATCAAGCAAAGATCGAAACAATTTTTTCATAGCGAAAGACCACATTACAGAAAATGTATTTTATTTAAATACTACACCACGAGCTTCAAATAGCATTACAAAATATTGAATATTGGAACATTGCACGCGTAGCCGTTCAGTCCAATGAACAGTGTGCCATTATGGTGGAACCTGTGAACATAAAACAGTTCGATTGGCTAAATGGTGTGACGTCGTCGTATGTTACGCTCCATGTACAGCTGGCACTCTTAACACTAATTTTCCGCAAAAATCAACTGCTGCATCTTCCTATTCGCAGTGACAGACCCAACACTTAAAAACGATTCACAACTCACTTATACAATTATTCACTCCACGACATATTTCTGCATCGGACTGTATACGTAGCTACATAGCCACCCACCCCCGCCCTTTCCACCACCTACATTTGATACAAGAAGATTCCTTTTGGTAAAGGGGGTCTTCAGTTAGTTTCCTGACTGGCGTAGAAATGGCCTCGATTTCGACGCCTTGAAATGTCACGTCTTGGTTTGAAGGGAGGTCGCAAGGGGCTTCTACCGTGGTTTGTAAGTAACCAAAGAGGGTGGCAGCGGGGAATCCCCCTGCCATCTCATCCTTATAACTTCTCATATACACATATCAAGTCTACGTCCCGTCTTTTCTTCCAGAGCATCTTTCTACGTCCAGCCCCCGCCCTCCCGCGCGTCTGCCAGTTCCCTTCTTCCACCTCCCGACTCTCTTCTCTTCACACACCGATATTACGAAACACGGGACACGCAGCAAACAAACGACAAATTCTGTCCTCGTCATTTACGATTACTCGTCCTAGCCTTCCTTGTACTGCAGTAGTAGCAAATAATACCTACCCTCTCCTCTACTCTTGCATTCCCACTCCTTTCATCCAGATATCACATACACTTGGTCTCTCTCTCTTGCAATGTTACTTCCATACCCACAAACATTCAAACTTCTATAACCTCCAAGATATGACAATCGTACGTGTCTTATATTGTTGGGTATTATTTTATACGGCATTGCAACATTATATTACGAAGAAGAGATGGGTAGCTGTAAAAGTGACGCCATGGGCGTAGCAATACCATCGGGCAATGATTTGATAGCTTGTTTCGTTTACCACTGTTCGTGAAGCGACATTGTTATTTTGCTAGCATTCCTCCAATAATCATTAAGTATTATTATCGAAGACAATCGTTTGGACACTGAAACTAAAACTTGTAACAAGAGGTTTGGAAACTCTATGCCGAAGATCGCACAACTTGGTCGTCTTCGTCGTCGTCGTCGTCGTCGGCGGCGTCGGCGTCGTGTGAAATATTTCCAAACTTCAATATTATTATTACGATTATAAATCTTTCTGGTTCATTTGAAGATGTTCTCAGTTGGTAAATTCAAAATCGCGCGCATAAAAGCACAAACCAAGGAGGCGATTTTGCAGATGACGAATGAGAGTTTAATGTAGACAAAAGGCAATCGGGCAATTGTTAACTTGGATCGCTTGTTTCCTCTCCACTTCCACTTGGGAAATTCTAGCTGAATAATCAGCTCGAATCTCACGAGAGATTGGCCTTAACTCGTTGATGATCTTTGGAAATTAACGTCGCATTATTGAACCATTGTTCCAATAGCCTGAAGTGCCTCAAACCATCGCAAATAGTCTTGACTCTTGAGAATACGCTATCTCATAGCTATTCTGTCAATGGGAATACCAAGAAACTTTCACAAAGATGGCAAACCGACCCCGAAAAGTTTGAATACTAATAATATTCTCTAACAGGTCTTAAGTTAATATAATTTATGAATTCAACTTTCAAGTCAATTCCAAAGCATGTTCAAGAAATGATAACCTCAAGCCAATTACTTTTTTTGCTATATCATCTCGTTCTGTGTAAATTCATCGCTTCCCTCCGATCGTTTACTAATTTTGTGTGTCGACTTCAGTGGCACTGGCAGACTTAGCTATACGTTAGGGGAGGAGGTGGAGGTGGAGGAGAAGTTCATCTCAATATTATGAATAAATATCAGCTCTCGGCTGGCGCTGTGGATTCTAATGAGCCTCAGTTAACGTCAACGCCTTGAGCAATAGCGCTATTTAAACAATTTGTGACTCGAAATAACATTAAAATTTGTCTCGAAGAAAAACGTAAATCAGGCTTAGCATTCAACTTCACACACTCTTTCAGGCATCGCACCCTCATCCCTTGCACCCAGCCTTCAGCTTGGCCGCCATCATACTTGTAATTGCCTCAGGATTTCAATTAACTACGGCAACAAATCAAACAGCTTTAGCGACTCGTGAATGCATGCATTGCTGGAGGTAAGCATAGTGTTTAATAGCAGAACTTCAACCTCCTATTTGCTATTCCTTGAGAAATATCAGCCAAGAATCGCTGAGTAACATCGTTGTGTAATTGGACAGATAAAAATTTTGATGAATGTGAATATATATAAACGGTTCTCTTTTCATTAAACATTTTAAATGGAGAATTTTAGCTCAAAATTTGGGAAGATTGAGATGGAAAAAGAAAATGCTTTATTTAAACCAAGCGTTTTAGCTCAGTCAGAGAGAGCCATCAAGGAAACAAACCAGGCATTTACAAGTTCAATTCGTTGAATTAGAGTACTAGATTTTATTACCAAAACAACGTTCTACCAAAGAAAGTGTACTCTCTGTTTTGCTGAAGTTAAAGTCTACATACCTCCAGTATTTAATTCATAAACAATGTCATAATTTATTAACCGCTCAACTTCCTGCGCACTGTGTTCTAGCTACTTAATACGTTGCCCCTTGAATTATTTGTAAAGTGACCCTCATACTTCCATAAGCCCAACAGAAGTTCCAGCGAAGGAGCTTACGATGGACACTGTTCATTATCCCAGTGAAGACTTTATGAGCCGAGGAAGCTGAACATTCTCTTTGCTGTGGTTGGGAGACGGCGGCGTCGGCAGCGTCGGCAGCGTCGGCGTCGCCCTCCCGACGTCGACGACGCCAACCGGGTGACAGGACTAAGACAAAAACTGTGGTCGCGCTTCGTTCGCTTGGGAATCGCTTAGGCGAGGATGAAAACGGTGACATGCGAATAAAGCTTGTTCTTGCCATTGTAGATCAAAGTGATACACGTTATAAGAGTTGTAAAATGGCTCTGTTCTTAGAATAATGTTATCAACCACCTATTCTGCTCGCTAAATGTAGCCAAATAACATGAAAAATATCTGTGAACTGAGATTTAGAAGTGCTGCACATAAGATAGTCGATTGATTCAAACTAGTTGCTTTGTAAATTCTACATCGTTTGTTGAATTCGTTCTAATTTAATGACCGACCATTGACGCTCATCTCCGGGTGTTTATTTCAGAATAAAAACGGAACACATTTATATCACGCAGCTTATAAATGTTGAAACTTGACAGAAGAGAAAAAATCCCACGTTTAAGATTGACTCCACCACGAAGCAAGTTGAAGGTTGGTAAGATTATGCTCGTCCATCATAGCTTAAGAAATCTCAACTCTTGGTGGTGCTAGTCAGGGGTGGTGGAGGGGGTGGGGGTGAATGTTAGGATCAGGGGGTGAGGTGAAGCTATTCGATACGATACATTGCTTTCTACCAACTTTGATCTATAGCTGACAAACCGCCACCATTCCTTAATGACACTGTCAACCTTTGCTTGATTTGTGACGCCCAAGCAAAGTTTCGATTAAACCCATCACTTTCAGACTTGCGAGAAAATATGGCAGTTACGGTGGAAGGCCTACTAGCTCGCTCGCCGAAGCCAACTAATGGCGAGATGAAGAAGGATGGGAGATCTGAGATCTATGTGACGTACATGTCTGGATTGTAGATGAGAGAAAGAAATAACCGATCAAACTTTTCCGCTCGGATTTTGTCAAAGCTATTGCGTGTTACGAGAGAACCAATACTGTGGATGATGTCCATCAGATCTGGAGGGCGCGTCTTAGCTGCTTACTTTGCTTCAAGAAAGTTCCTTCTCGAGATTCACTGACACATCTAAAACCTTGGTGAAAGTCGTTGAACTGCCAAATGGAATGAAATCTCTATTAAAGATCTGTCACAATAATAACTTACAGAAAAATTACCTGCGTATAATTTGAGAAATTAGTTTTCGTATTGATTATGGTAGTACTAATTGAAAATGCCTTCATTAACTCCGCTCATAATGCCACTTAATTAATTTCAATT